>JAJHUR010085101.1:0-31537 GCA_027495735.1 Lutjanus campechanus | reverse complement strand
CACTACCTGGCAACTCTAAAGCTGATCCCGCAGTGGGTGTCTTTATTCCTGCTGAAGTCAGGCATCGCAAACCTCGTCTCTCCAGTCTTCCGCCTCACTGGCACATGTGCGACAGACTTGGTGAACACCCTGACCAGCAACAAGGATCTCCATGTCATCTTTTCTTATCTTTTCTACGGTGGGTCCTTAAAAATGTTACTACAACCGCAATTCCAAAAGTAAGACAGTGGCACAATGTGTTCTCACTCTGAACTGGAGAACATTGGATTTGAAATTGGGTATTCGCATCCTCGTCAGTTCAACAGTGTAGGAACCGTAGCCCTTTTTACACAAAATCTACCAATCTTAGACTAACTGTGTGCAGAAATTTTGAGGTCTGCAACCACACCTTCATTTTAGGGGACTGAAAATAATTGGCTAAGTAAATTAAAGAAGTAATATCATTTAATATTTGGTGCAAATACTGATTGCAGACAAATGGGTTGGTATCTTTCTTGGTCCTTTTCAATTATGGCTTGTTTTGGGGACATTTTAAGCTTCGGTCTGGTCTTCAGAAAGTGAAAGACAGTCCATTGGATTGTGGTCATGTGACTGACTCAGCCACTGACGACCACTCCTCGCATCAGGCTGATGAATTGTACAATATATAAGTGGATGAGTCAACTGACTGGATAGTTGTAGGTCTCAGTTCCCGAACAAGATGAGAATATGATTTTAAAAATTTTTTGTTTTTTGTTTTTCTGTGTATGTTTAGGCGTGCCTCCAAAGGACTCCAGCATTCTGATCAATGCCCTCCTGATTCATCACTACAAACGAGGTGCCTACTATCCTAAAGGTGGCGCCAGTGAGATCGCCTTCCACATCATCCGCACCATTCAGAAATACGGAGGAAACTGCCTGGTCAGAGCTCCCGTCTCCCAGATCCTGGTTAATGAGAAGGGAGCAGCTTATGGTGAGAAATTATTCCAGCTCATTTTTCACACGTTGAAGGCAAGATGCTCTACAAGTGACTGACTGAAGACGTCCTCTCTGTGCCATGTGACAGGTGTGAAGGTGAGGAAAGGTCAGGAGGAGGTGGAGGTTCATGCACCTGTGGTCGTGTCAAACTGTGGCATCTTCACCACCTTCCAGAAACTTCTTCCCCCTCAGATTAAAGATAAGCCAGGTGAGCGACAGATTTTTTTTTTTACCTTAATGGATGAATTCTGATTTATATCTGATTATAAATCTTATCCTACTACAGACATTCAGGAAAGACTGGACATGATGAAACATGGCAGAGGATCATTCTTGGTCTTCTCTGGTTTTGATGGAACTCAAGAGGAGTTGGGTCTCGAGTCCACCAACTTCTGGCTCTTCAAAAACAACGATATGGACAAGTCGTAAGTATGAAGAGCACAGATCACACTCTACACTAATGATACCACAAGGGGGCGCTGTGGTATAAGAAGTAGAAATGATGTAAATTTAGAGAGGCAAAACTAACTGCTTAGTGTAGGCCTGCTTACAAGAACATCCATCATTTTCTTGTGGATCAGCTTTTACAATAACGCTTTTTTATGACACCCATGTCCATAATATAATGCATTATAATGCATTATTCCTTTTTTTCCTTCCAAAAGAAAAAAAAAGTATATTTTATGTTTAGTGTGTTGTTCTTGCATAGATTTTTTTTAAACTTTTATTTAAATCAAATAATGACCACTTATTATTAGATATAAATATATATAATCATTAAAATAATAATAAAATATGTAATAAAAATATTATAACAATCACATTGTAATTCCTAATAACTGATTATAATGCATTACTAAGAGGTTATAATGTGTTACAACTATGAAAATCGACTATGATCCTTGCCAATAAAAATGTCAGTGAGTGACCTTGATTAAGTGTCATGATATTTGACCTTATAAGTCAAGTATAATTACTTATAGGTCATTAAAAATATTTTATAATGTGTTATGATTATTGTTATAAAGCATTATAAATATGTTGATTACCACAAGGGGGCGGTGTTGTATAAGAAATAGGAATGTGTAAATTTACAGAGACACAACTTTGCACATTCATCACTTTTCTCTTCTTTAATGATAACACTTCCAATGATGCCCATGTCTATAATGTATTACAATGCATTATAAACATACTTGTTATACTGTGCTTATATTAACGTACACAGTTTTGGGTTTTTTGGAAGAAATTAAAGGGTAACACTCTTTATGACTATATATAGATATATATAGATAATTCTATAATGAATTATCTAGTTCTTATAGCAAATGTATAATTATAGCTGCAAACACTTAGGATTATTCATAATGCTTTATAACAATAATCATAACACATCATCAAGCATTTTAAGATAAGATAAGATATTCCTTTATTAGTCCCACAGTGGGGAAATTTCAATTTTATAGTGACTTATGCACTTAAGTGTCATTTTTCCAGGTCACTCAATGACATTTTTTGGCAACGATCAAAGTCATTATACTGTGATAAAGCAACACATTATAACCATTATATAATGTACTAAAGTCACTGTTATAAGGCGTATGTATTACAAATAGGTTTATTCACTTGCTTATGCTGTAACTGTAATTTCTGTTATGACCCTTATAGTAAGTTATAAGTTGCCTTTTATTACATCTGCCTGTGCCCCAGTAATTTCATTTTTTAAATTAAAGCACCCAGTGACTGTAATGCATTATAAAATGGTTATAATGCATTACAACCATGAGAATTATGAAAAAAAGTCAGTGAATATGACCAGCATTTATGATGTAGCCTATTATGATACATGACCTTATAAATCATCATAAAATACTTTATATGTTATGATTACATACTGTAAATTACTGCATGTGGCTTATTCAATCAACAAATTAGAGTTCCCTGTTTCCACCTCTAGATGGAGTACAGGATCAGTCAAGTTTCAGCTCCAGGATTTAAATACCACACCGCTGATAAAAGCAGCCCAGACCTCTCTGACTGAGGGATGACGATATGAATTTTGCATTTTTATATGATTCTTTTTTTTTTTTCTTTTTTGTAGGATGGAGGACTTCTTTGCTTTGAGCAAAGAGGAAGCACCAGATAATATTCCCATGATGTTCATCACAATGCCATCTGCCAAAGACCCAGAAGCCAAATTAAGACACCCTGGTACAAACACCCACAACTTCAATTACTTCTACTTTAACAAAAAAAAATCTGTTTTTAATAGATTAACTGTTACTACAACATCATACAGTACCAAAGATCACAGATTAGATGTGACGTCTTGTGCGTTTCATGTTCACAGGAAAATCTTGCATGACAATACTGACGATGGTGAAGTACGAATGGTTTGAGGAGTGGAAGGACACTACAGTGCGCAAAAGGGGAGATGAATATCACAACTACAAGATGAGATTTGCTAAGAACCTCTTTGACTGGGCCTGTACTTTGTTCCCTAAAATCAAAGACAAGGTACGATCACTCATTCTCTGTCATACATGCTGCACACGTTTAAGTGAGCATTAAAATGATCAGTAACAATATAAGGTGATCTGCATAAGACTGCACACTCATAACTGCCATGAACACGTAGGAGTCTGTGAAAGTTTATGACTGTTGTCATAGCATTTTTAATGCAAAGTCACTGTTTGAGATGTCTTTGTTATGACAACTTGATGTTAACCAAGAAAATAATGTCTTAGTTAAGACAGCTTTACGACAATTCCAAACTACCGCTGGAGTTGGTCAAGGACATTCATGACACAGTTATAATGGTTTCATGACCATCAAAACCCACCACATATGAGAGTTTAATTTAATGTTAAAACATACAGCTAAACTGTTTCTTTAATTTTGATAATTAGGCCTGATATGGCATGTTTACGACATGTTTTGTTGACAATAACCAAGACAGCATAACCTGTAACTGTCTGTTATAACAACCTGACATTAACCAAGACAAGTTGTTATAACAGACAGTGACAGGTTATGTTGTCTTGGCTAATGTAAAGTTGTTATAATATTGACAGGTTATGTTGTTTTGATTAATGTCAAGTTGTTATAACAGACAATGACAGGTTATGTCGGCTTGGTTAATGTCAAGTTGTTATAACAGATAGTAACAGGTTATGTTGTCTTGGTTAATGTCAAATTGTCATAACAAAGACATCTCAAACAATGTCAACTTTGCATTAAAACTGACATAATTTACAAAATGACAATCAGTGGCAATTATCATAACCATTCATAAAGATTCCTTCATGTTCATGACAGGTGTCATGCTATGGTTATTACAGTGTTATATCAGCCTTATGCACACCCCTTCAAAAAAGTGTTAGGCCACCAAATTACCTAAAACTTTTAACTTCTAAAACATAAAAAACAATAAATTCATGGCTATTAAAACATAAATAAGTGTAGGTTGTCATCATGCTTTTATTTCTATAAAAACTGCATTGTAATATTAATGACTTGTCTTTCAGTTGGTTTTCCAGGATGTGGCGACCCCACTGACCAACATGCACTACCTGGGTGCCCAGCGTGGAGCCATGTACTCCGCTGAGCACAACCTGGACCGTTTCCATGCCGAGGCTGTGGCAAGGAACAGGTGCAACACCCCCGTCAAAAACCTCTACATCTCAGGTACGAAAATTTATGAACTTGGCCGAGGCTTTCATGTTCTCTTAAGTTCTGCACGCACAGTCAATTCTAGGTGCGTTGTGATGTTTTCACTGGCACTGAAATGTCTCAACAAGCCCTGGGATTGATTTTTTTTAATTTTTTTTTTACGAAGGTGGGTTTGCAAAGCTTTGAAATGTTTCTTTGCAGTGTAATTTTTTCACACTAATCTAGCCAGTTTTGCTGCATTAAGTGTTTTAAATACATAAGAATAATTGTAAGAAAGTCACAAAGCAGAAGGAATTAAAGCTTGTGTGGAACAACATTATGTAGTAGGAAAAACAGACAATAATTTGACTCCAGGCTCCAGGTAGTCTTGTCTCTTCCAGCAGGTTGTACAACAGCATGTGTGTGTCTGTCTCTTCCAGGCCAAGACGTGTTCAGCTGTGGGATCGCAGGCGCTCTGCACGGTGGACTCCTCTGCGCCTCCACGGTGTTAGATCACATCGTCTACATCGACTTGCTCCTCCTCAAGAAGAAACTGAAGAGGAGGAAAGCCAAAGAGTTGGCCCAGATGGCCAAGAAGAAGCTGCAGTGAGAGAGCTCTCTACTTCCCCTGCAGGACATTAGTGAAACTGCACAAACCTGGTGCAGAAGAACCCCTGATTGTTGAGGGAAAGAGTCCCAGGTCTATTCTGTGTATTAATATTATAAAGTCTACACATACTAATGCCAACAGCGCACTCTTACGACAGTCACAGGGAATGGATGTTGACTGGACTAACCTGCAAAAAACACTGTGGCCAGTTGCAAAATTGAAAACATTAAAAATAGCTAAAAGTATTTATTAGTTTTTTTGAAGCTGTCACGCCATCCTCTGTCCATTGACTTCAGTGTGGAATATAGACTGAAAAATAATTCAGAATAATAATGATCTACACCAACATAATTTGTTGACAAATGTTGAGCAAACGGCATAATAAAAGTTAAGAGGCTGCTGGTTTACTCAAAAATATCTGTATTTTGTTATTGTATTTCTACACATTTACCTTAAAACTTGGGGTCACTGCCTGTGCTAGTCATGAACTATGACTGAACACGGAAATGCGTTATGCTAAAGAGTTAGCATAAGCACTGAAACCAACAGTCTACCAGAGGCGTGGAAATGAATATCGGTATAATTCGTAATCATTTTTTTTGGGAGGAGGAGTAGGAGGCCAAAAAAAGTGAGACCGGTGGATAGGGGTGATTTTGGTGCAGTTGCTCATGCTGAGTCACTCTGCTTCCTTTTTAGAGGTTTGATAAAGAAGGCGAACGCTCATAACGCACAATATCTTGACTTGAATAAACCATGCCTAAAAAAGTATATTAGCTGTTTAATTCCTGAGTAACTCTGCATCATTTCATGCCCCATAATATGTTTTAGGGCTGGGCAATATGCCTCATAAATTATGTCCCGAGGCTATTTTGCGACATACAATACATATCTCAATGTACACATTTTATCTAAAATAACAGAACGCAAATTCTCAAACAGTGGAAACATATGGTGATCTATATATAGAATATGATGCATTTAACCACTCAACAGTATATATGGTAATATTCTAGTAAGTCTGCAGTTTTTAAACATTTGTATTCAGGTTTATAGTGATCTTAGAATAACCTGTATCAGGGGAACAATTTTACTGTATTATGTAAAGTGATTACTATGTAAATAACTCAGTGTAAAAGTGCAGAATATCAACAAATGCTTAATCATTAGAATAATTGCATGATACCAGCTGCTTTGATTTCTACAGCTTTTCTAATGTCTGTTTTTGTGTGTACAGATTTTTTTCTTCTTCATTTTCTTTATATCTTTTTACTGTCATTGTTTTAGCTTTACACAAAATGCATAAAATGTATATATAGTATTTTTTGCTATACATGCTCAATAAAGTTGATGAAACAAATTAAAAACTCTCACTGTGTCAATTCAAATGCTCAAAACAATAACTTTGTAATATAAAACTTATATAGATCTTTTTTTTATTATTATTTATGTGTTTTTGTTTTTAAATATGACCACATTATTTTTCCTAAACTCTTCTATAGGTGATAAGATTTTAATAAAACAGAAAATCACTATGACAATAACATACAGCAGAAGCCTAAATTAGTAGATATGATCATGTGATTACATCAAATATACCCTACAACAAATGATTAATCTGTCAAGAATAATATTTAGCATCAGATATAATCGGTAATTTCTTATTTATGTGTCACTTATTGGTGAACTGAGATTGAAAGTCCCCTCTGGGTCTCTTAGTTCCCACCTATGTTGTTCTGACCTGACTGGTAACCCCGGTGTTGTTTGGGTAACTGCTGAAATCAAACGTATGGGGGGAAACCTCAGACTTCCTGCACTAAGTGAACATTTCCTCAGTAAACGGAGGGCAGATTGGCTGACAAACTGTGGTCTGTAGGAGACGACGGAGGGGATCCTCGGAGAAGAATGCCCCCTCTGTCCAGCCAGCCGGTGGGATGCCAGTACCTCTCCGGCTCAGTTAACCTCCATCCCTCTGCTGTACAAACTCAGGCAGAGCTCTCCCTGCTGCTGCAAGCTCTGATGTACAAGCTACAACTGCCACCATTTTACTTTCAATACTTGAGAATAAAAAAAGCCAAAACTAAGGCCAAGTTCAAGGAATGAGGAGCATAATAGAAGGGAGAAGAGTTAATTATATTGACTTTGCTTGGCTGGAAGTTCAGTAAGCTATAACATATAATTACCATGGCATGATAAAGTGCAGTGCTCCACCAGAAATGAACGTGACACTAACTCTTACTTTCCTACGTTGTGCTCTGACTGACTCACAGAGCTATAAACAAATCCACCTAAACTCAGTTTACCACCTTTTGAGCTCTGGAATAAAGTTAAACCCTTTTTAGCCATTCTTAACCATGTCGGTTTATTCACAACTTTAGACCAGGCTGAAATATCTCAACAACTATTTGATGGATCATCATGAAATTTTACTCCTTGGGGCAATTGAAGTATTTACTTTAATCTTATTTCACTTCCAGCTGTTGTTATCTTAGTTTATTCACTTGTCTTAGATTTTAATTGCCTTATCTATTCTAAAGACTTATTATTTTACTAATTTACTTTTTATTGCCATTTTTTAATCTAAGTTTCTTGTTTGTGTTTCTTGTTGCAGTATTTTTTTATTACAAACTGCCATAAACGAGCCAACAAGATGCAGCAGAAAAACTTCTGGTTCTGCATATAAATAAAGTTGAGTTGAGAATTTAACACAAAAATGGTAGCCTGTTATTTCAGTTTTTATAGTACCACGGATTGGAATAAGGTGCCTTTGCCCATTAAAGGGAAAGTTCACCCAAAAATGAAAATTCAGTCATTATCTACTCACCCTCATGCTGATTGAGGGTTGGATTTATTTTGTGAGTCCAGACAACACTGCTGGAGTTTCACACTGCTGGAGTTTCACAGGAAAACAGTGCTCCCAAAGTGAATGTAAAAACAACTTGGGGGAAAGAAATGCCTCCATACTGCTTGTCCAGCATAATCCAAGTCTCCTAAAGTCCCAACATGCCGTTTGCACACTGTCACGCCACACACACACCCAGTTCAGACAGTGTGAACGTGGCTCCAAGCTCAGGATCTACAGTGAAGATTCAGGCTAAAAACACACTGTAAATAACATTTTTAATCAACTTGGCATGTCCACAAAACACTCAGACAGTGTTGTGTGGACTAAAAACTAAAAATGCGTGTCATCTTTTAATCATTTACTTGCATTTGAAATGTTTTATACTTGAGATTTCTGCAGTTGTGTGTGATTTGATGTCCTTGTACTGTCAAATAGACTAATTAAACTAAAATTATATCACTACTATGTTATCACTTACAACCCCTTTATAAGAATGCCTTAACAAAGGGGGGTACCCTCATTTATTCCAGGAAAGTGAAAATATAATTAATTTTGGTTTGTAATGGTGGTTCCTTAGTACCTTGAAATGATCATTGATTAGAGGAAACAATTACCTCCTTTTACACTGGGCAACTGCAAAATTACTTTAAAAAAAAATCATCATGTGCTACATTTGTAGACTGTTTATAAAACAGTTCAACTTTCTAGTAACAAAAGATTGTTCTTTGTCATTATAGAAAGTAACTACTGAGAAACTAAGGAGGAAAAGTGACCTGTCATTTCACTAAAAAAAAGAAGACATTCAGAATTTAACTTTATAGAAAAGTTAAAATGGGCAGATCTGAGGAGGAATTTAGGTTTTTCTTGACCAGCACAAGCACCACCTCAACCCCCTTCCTACTTTTTCCTCTCACAGGCGGCTCCCACATGTTTAGACACGCTCTTACATCAGGAGAGGCCCAGAGGGTCGGATCTTAAAAACAGCCGTCCACTCTTTCCACTGTCTCAACCACTCTGTGCAACACTCTCTCTATCCAGCAGATGCAAACTTTTAAATGAAATCCCAGAAGCTGTTGTTCAAAGCTAACCCAACAACACAGTCACCTGAACACTTGTATTGACAAAAAGCAAACAGTGAAGCTGCAAACACTGTAACAGCAGGATTGGCTCAGAGAGAACTTCATGTTGCTACGCTCTCGTCTCAGTGTTTCGGCCAGCTTTCCTTCTTTTCCAGATGTTGGAGCTCCTCCCCGCTGGCCTGCCGCAGCCTCCCACAGCTTGAACCCAGCCAGCAACCACAGCTGCTACCAATCTGAGCGCTCTCAAAAGAAAGTTTCAGACGACCCAGATGAGAGGAAGACCCAGTCTGAAGATAGCACCCAGGATCAGACTGGGCTTAAAGGCATGAGCAGGTGATAAAAAGCAACACCAGCCTCCTTTTAAAGGGTCACTCCTTCTTTACTGCCATCTTATAGGGAAGTACAATGCTGATTATAGACGAAAATGGTCAAACCAACTTCTAAATTTAGCCACAGATGAGGGTTTAAAGATAAATGCTACTCACACAGGGAAAAAAATCAATTAAATCTAATCAGACTGACGCTGTTTTCCTGCTCTGCACGGATCACAGGCCTCGTCTCTGATGTCGGCTAAAAGCTGCTGCTTGAGGCCAACTTTCTGTTGAGCTCAATGGAAAATCCAAAGAAAATGGCATCTTCCCCAAATCTTCCTTCTGCCTAAAAAAATCTTTCTACAATCTGAAACACTGCTGGTCCGCATGTCTGCACACTCAGAGCTCAGGCCAGTTGAACATAATGTTTAGGTATTCTCTAAACTAAACTCTAGTTAATCATATTATTGTTATAATGAACAGAAATGAACACAGAAACTGAAATTATTAGTTGATGAATCAATTGGGAGAAAAATAATTGCCAACAATTCTGATAATCAATTCGTTAATCAAGTTATTTTCAACCCAAAAGACCCCAAGTTCCAGCTTTTTACTTGCAAAGTACATTTGTTGTTTTTCATTGTCATATGCTTCTTTGACATAAACCCGACTATTTTCATCTTTTTTCACTATTTCTGACATGTTTTAAACTTTAATGAACTTAAACACACAATAACAAATTTTTTTGGCCATTTAGTGACAGCAGAAACGACATTGACATATTATCACCTTGAAGACTGATATGCTGAACTTGTTACCAAAGAGATGCTTATTTACACATCCAGCAGTTATGCAGACTATTATCTTGTACTGTACAGTCATCGTATCAAACCCACCCCATATTAGATCATCTGGTTCCCCGGCTAGGCCAACTGATGAGTGTACACCCAATTTTCAGTCTCTTTTAGCTCTGTTTTTGGTCTCCACCATCACCACCTTGATCTGCAAAATATGCTCTGTATTTTCTATATTAACCTTGTCTGACGCAGTGGCTTTCAAGACCTTTTTCCCTGAAAGCAGCTGCCAGCTGTTGCCCAAAAATGGCACTACAAGAGCAGTGGGACGGAGCCAAAACAGGTAAATTGTGAACCTACGTAAAGCCGAAGGGAGCTGCAGATTCAGGTGATAATTCTCTGTAGGTTCATCACTATGAGTGACACCTTTCACACAGTAACACCGTTTTCATATCATTTAATACATTGATATTTATAAAAAAAATGTATGCCATGCATCTGCAAAAGACAAATTTCCATATTGCCTGCATTAATGGACAATTTTGAATCTCTGAAAATTGATTGATTATCGATTGTGGCAAGTTTAAAACTATATGTAACATTTCTGCATTAAATGCTAGGTGTTATTTGTTAAGTTGTGTGCTCACATTATCCCAAATTTTCCAACTACTACTTCACAATGTAATTAAGATCTTTTGCTACTATTTTAATGTGTGAGAATTCCCTATCTGCGGTACTTCTTTACTGTGTGTTTAAAATCAATAAAATAATTGTCAGTCTAATCGAAAATGACGATAATTGTTGGTTGCACCCCCAAATTTCAGACAACTGAAATTACCAAACATGCTAATTAGCTTCAGTGTTTGCCACACCCTGAAGCCAGGGAAAGATGGAAAGATGGAAATTTTATATGCCATTTTGATATGCTCACTTTATGACTGACTGCAGGCAGTAAATGCACACAGCACTTGCTTTTCATGAGCATCTTTTAAACTCATCTATAAAGGATTAGGTTTGTTCCCATGCACCACGCTCCTGTCCTGTGAATTTACATTCATCATGCTGCCACCTTGAAGAACTCTATTAACTCACTTACTATTAACACTACTTCTTCTTCTCAGCCTGCAAAGAATGTATCTTGGCAAGCCTCTACTTTCTCTTTTCAGCTGTTTGCAATATTTCCTCTGTGAAGCTGCGCTGCACATTCGATTGTAAATCGTTGTTGCATGTTAGAGATTGGATGAGAGAGGGAAAAAGAAAAGGAGAGGAGGCAGGGATAAGGAGGCCCAGAGAAAGGAGAACATTTGGAGCCCAACTTTGTATAAAGCAGCGCAGCACCATGTCCTTTCTTAAATGAGTCATAATAAGTATTCAAGCCATCTGCTTCTACAAGCTCCTGCTCCACTGTGAAGTATGTGAGACTGACAAAGATTGTATCACCTCTGCACCTGGCGACAACAAACAGCTGACCTTTGACATCCAGGTTGCCTTTAAATGACAAGAAGGTCCCACTTCAACCTCATCACTTCTGTCTTTTTATTCAGAGAAGTGCAACAGAGCGACAGGGAGGGAGACGCTGTTATAGAGAAAACAAAAGTAATCACAACCTGCTAAACCGCAAAGTCACAACACTCTATTATATGATCACAGTTTACTGAGGATAAGAATCTCTGGCTTTAATCCAGCACTGACAACATTAGATGGTTGTCAGGTTGAGGACAAGAACTCAGGAATTTTACAAATAAATAATCACACAGGAGATGCTGACACTAAAATAATCATGAGAAACTTTAAGTCAAGAGGAAGAGGCCCGCTTTAAACTAATAACTATGATCCTGTGGTTAAATCAAAGAGTTAATCTCTCCGCTCTTTCACACCCATCTGCACTATGTGACTTCAGCTCCTCCTTCCAGCGGATGCTTCAGACATGATCCATCCAGAGTTCTCACATTTCGTCTTCAAGCCCTCCCCAACCCCCACCCCCCACCTTCACCTCCACCCTCCCTCCCCCTTGGAATATGCCCACCCTCCACCGAGTAACCCTCATCAGCCTGATGCATCCGCATTCGTCATCACAGCTCTGTGTTTACATGGTGAGCCAGCTTGTGAAGTCGGGGTCAGCCTGAATGCTGGAGACAGTATGCACTAGAGGGGGCTCTTCTGTGGGTGTGATCCCAGCAAACCTTCATAAGGAGGTGACTCTTCAACATATGGTTTGGATACACAAACAGTATACTGTGGAGTTTATGTGGCGTTTCTTTCTTATCTGAACCAAGACTGTAAGGGTAGAAGATGTTAAACGTGTGCAGATTTGAGAGCTCTTGAGACAAACTTGTCATTTCAGGCTATGTAAATAAACTTGACATGATTTGATGAGGTCTTATGCCTCAGCAGAAAAGAGGAAGAGTGATCGACGTAGCACCTAAACAAACAGATGCAGCTAAAAACCTGTGGAAATCCAGGTTTCAGGAATGAGCTTTAAAATTATTAAAGCTATTACGAGGAACTTTCACATTTCACATTTCTTGATTTTGGAGGCTCCTGTGGACAAAAGGAGTACTGTTTCTACTGCTATAACCACTAAATATTGCCTCAAAAATAAGATTATCTAAAGAAAAATCTCCTCCACCTTCTTTCTAGCTAGCTATATTAAATAGGTTGAATCCCTGTTTACTCTATGGTTGAAGCAACTTGCCGAACTGAACTGGAGTTCAGTGACTGCCTGCCAAACTCCAAGAACATATTGTTCAATTTAACCATTATAAACATCTACTCCAACTCATAAACAGACTCATCATCACTCAGCAAACATTCTGCATTAATGTGTACCCTAATAAACATAAAACAGGCAAAAAACCTATCATGTTTCCTTAATCTCTGATGACATATCATGGTGATTTTATGATTTAGTACAGTAAATCTATTACAGATTTGTCTTTTAATCTCGGAGATGTTTCTCGCAGACCCTGTAATCTCAAGAGTTTTTTTCTCTGAATATTTGCCCTTCTCCCAGCTGTGTTTTGGTTTTTTTTTTATCTTCAATGGCTCTAATACGCTGTTGTTTGCTTCGGACTCAACTTCGACCACACATTTTTTCAATATTTTGCAAAGTGTTCCACAGTTTGCTGAGACATGCTCAGGTCTTGATCTTCACACGCCAACTGTTTACTTTTCCACTTACCACAGATACGAGAAACATTCAGCCAGGAGGTGGCATACTCAAGTCTTTCGTGGATTTTAATGCCCTTTGGTTTCATATTTTGGCCACATAATGTCATAAGGTGCCAAGTATTAAGTGCCAAAGCTGCAACTTAAGAATTAAACCTATGACTAATTGGGTTTGGCAGGATAACTGGGCTACTATCACTGAGGTTGAGACTAAATCTGCCAGGCCCTTTTCCTCTGAGGTTAAGAAACAAACACATGGGCATGGTTTGGGATGCCTCTGTTGCGTCTCAGCTCCGGTCTCCAGCTGACTGACACTAATTCCTCTTGTGAAGTCTCAAGTGAAAGCTTTGCGCTCCCATTGGGAGATGCTGTTTTCTCTGGCCTCTGCTCACCGGCCCCCGGGTCTGAGGACGAGGCCTCACAGCAGGATGATCCCAGAGGGGTCGTACCTACATGGTTTTACTTCAGCCTTGAGGCCATGCTGGCAAGATGACCTCTCAGTTTAGAGACATCTAAAGTTTTCCAGGTGGAAAATATCAGAAAATGCAGTGTACTCAGTGTTGCGGAAGATAATACAACCTTTTTTAAGCTCTATATACATTCTGAACCAGTCATTTTCAGGTCTTTCCTCTTTGCTTCAGACATAATGTGAGACAAAGAATGAGAAAAGACTGGAGTTTTGCTCATGACTCATCCTCTCTGAACTCAAATGTTTGGTCTGCCAGGAGACTTGAGTGTGATTAAACTCCCCCAGTGAAAATGCTGCACCACAGACGAAGACATCACTGGGACCACAATGAGAGACTCCACCTTTTGCCTCCTGATCTGATAGAAGAAAGAAAGCTGCCGATCAAAGCCTTTTATGCCAGATGAGTGCATGTTTGTTCTTTTTTCTTTGCGTTATCACTGCAGTGAGAAGCCAAAAACAATAACAAAAAGTATCTACTGAGTCACTAAAATATCAAAGAACTGTAAAGTGCTCATGTTATAGAGACTGTATAATTGGTGGAGGTGTGAGTGGGTGGGATATACGTAGCTACGGGTGATATAAAAGAGGCAGCCTGCTTGTTATGGCTTGTACTGCCCTGAAGGTACTGCGGTGAAGAATCACTTTCTCCCTCTATGCACACACAAACCTATAGACACACACACAAACACACTATATATACACACACACAAAAAAAAGAGGCTTATTTTCATCCGCTGATGAAAAAGTTTTAAGCTCAGGAAAAAGCTACAAAGTGGACCGTGAGTCTGGGATTATTTTGTCAAAATATTTAAACTTTTGGGTTAAACAAAACCAAAAAAAAAAAATCTTGATTACAAGTACACATCCTGTATTCGAAAGGTTACTTCAGTAAAGGTTTGGACCTGTTATCAGTAACACCATCACTAAAGTCTGGACATTTCAAGAGTCTAAATGCACATTAGCATGTAAGCTTCATTTTCATTTTATAGCTTCTTATGATGGAGCAGATTCCAACTACTTTTTAGGACATTTATTCTGTATTAATGGACTCTTTTTGATTAACTTGCACTGTACAGTGTAAAATGCATGTTATTTCTCTCAGAAAACTAGCAGAATGAAAGTGTGAAGTAGCACAAAAAGGAAAGCCAAAATGGTCAAATATGAGCCGGTTACATCAAAATGCTATTTAGGTAATAAAATAAACTTGCTCTTCCATGAGCTAATTGTCCTCCTATCACAAGACAAAATATTCCATGTCTTTTAGACTGTTAATGAAAATCTAAATGTTGAGATTTATGAACAGGGAGGCCAGGTCCGCGTTTTTCCCCATGGACTTGAGCGACAGTGATACTGTGGGATGAATTTTTTGTTCACTAGTTGGGTGGACCTATTTCACATGGAAGTTACATAGCTATAGATACGCACCCATATTTTACCTGAAGTAACTTATTTATAAATAAATCCTACTAAACTGACTCCAGATAGGCAAACACACATGGACCTGGCACACTTTACACACGTGCCAACATAAATAAACATAAATACAATGTGCTTATGCTTTCCATCTGTTGGTGCTGGTTTTATTGTTTTGAGCTGGTTTTGATCTGCCTTTGGGCTGGTTTTGTCAGAAAGACCCGGCAACCATAGCTAAGAATTCACAAAATTGGGCTGTCAAATCATCAACCATGACAGTGAAACGACATCTATTTTATTTGTGATTGAGGTTAAGTACTGTCGTGCTGCAGAGATGCTCTGGCTTAAAAATCTTAAACCAGATGTAAGAAAACATGCTTTTTACATTTTACGCTACTGGTATCGCATATCGCAATTTCACTCAAAATAATCGCAATATGATTTTTTTTTTTTTACCGTATCGTGCAGCCCAGCTAGCCAGTAATCCAAACAAATGTCCTCTGTAGAGTTTTATTAGGTCCTCCACTCTACAAACATTCACACATTTACATTCATATGTAAAGAAATCACACAGTTAGTGAACGAATGCTAGTACGCCTTACTCTTTGCACATGAAGTTAATTAAGGGTTTAGCTAGTTAGATTTTATCTGTCACAGTAATCTGGTTTGAGTTGAGTGTTAGGATTATTACTCAAGTCATTTGACTAAACTGTAAGTATTCTGGTGTATATGAGTCAGGCGGCTTCTGGACGGCCTCATCTAATTTCACCGTACTTCTCGCGTTCACAAAAATGATATCCAGTTTGTCGTCTACCGTCTGCCTGAATCCTAATTAAATCTACACTCTGCATGTCAGAGTACTGGTGTAATTAGCATGGCAGATAATTATCATGAGAAAAACCTGTATGTCAGTAGAAACAGCATGTCTAATATGGCACACAAACTGTTTTCTACAACAAACCAAAAAACCTTTAGTCCTCGAGGCTGACTGTTTAAGGACTGTTTTCATTTTTCCTCCTTAAGGTTTTGTTTCCGAAGCTGAAGTCACAGTGCAGAGCTGAGCATAATGCAGCCAGCAGCACAGCTTTAAGTGATTCCAGATGCTGAAAGAATTGAACTCATGTGCAGGGACAGAACAAAAAGATGTTCCCCTCTCCTTCATTTATCCAAGTTATTCCCTGTTGCTGTCATCCTCCCTTTCCTTTACTTGGCTTTCTCACACAGGAAAAAAAAAAGCACTTGACATCAGAATGTTACCTGTGTTTTGGGCAACATTTGGAAAAGAAAATGTAAAAAAAAGAGCCACCCTTCAAGCTAAGATATCAGATTTCATGAATATGGAACAAAAAAAAGTTTGGAAAATTTGGAACAAAAGCAATCCTGGTTAGAAGTGGGAGGAGAATTTCAGGGCTATAATCTTTTCTTAAATTTACTGCTGTGAACTACACAATAAAAACCTCTGCATGTGACACAATAACTGCACAAAGCTGCATGAGGATTGACGACCTGTAGAATCAATGCTGCATCTACATGCATCAACAGAAACAACGTCCATCAAGTTGACAATCCAAAGACAAATTGTGTGATTTCATAATGTGGAATTCGTCAAGTTATGAAAATTCACTCTTATAGGCAAAGGCAGGGTGAGGCTGGGTGGGACTGGGCTGGGTGGGACTGGGCTGGGTTTGGAGGGTGGGAGAAGGTGGAGTTTTGACACAGGGTCTGCACTCCACTACCTCGTGAACTCTCAGGAAGGACGCCCCAGGGTGGCTACTCATTTAACTGGGTGCTTCACTCCCTCCCACTCTGTAAAGTCAAATAAAGAACTCCAGCAATGCGCAAGACAGGTAGAGACAGGACAAAAATTAAAGGAGAGAGACAGAGGGAGGAAGAGGCAGCGAAATGTGTTAACGGAGGTGGAGGGTGAAGATGTGGCAGACAGAAAGGGAAACAGATGAGGCAAATTTTGAGCTGCTTAACGGCTGATTTTAGGCAATAAATCCTCATATTTCTGCAGCTGCAAGGTGAGCATAAAAACCTCAACAAAGACAAACGCAGCATCATCCCGAAAGATTATATTAAACTACATCATTATTTCTATTGCAGATGTTTGGAAAAGCAGACTGCATTCGGCAGTGGTGTCTTGTCAAAGCGGCTGAGCTCCAGGAAAACTGTTTAGAGGAGGAATGTAGACTGTCGAGTGTCGTGACATGTTGAGGGAGAGTCCAGTGCTGGAGGTTCACATCCTCCATAATCTCAGAGGTTAATATCTATGATCTTTGGAGCAAAATGCAAGTGAGAATGAACCAATCCTTGTAATCATAGACCTATCTAATTTCTTTATCCGAAGATACCATTTAGATTTTTTCATTCACAATCCATGTTTTTAGGTTTTCAAGAAAAAATAGTTCAAAAGAAGGTTTAAAAACACGTCTTTCTTAACAATAACCCAGATGGCTGTGCAGCTTAAGTGCAGTCATTAGAGTCAGAGGGGTCTGAAGGGGCAGGAAGCTGCGGATCCTGTCTTAAATGTGGGTGGCCACTGTCATTATCAGGTTAAGTATAACCATTAAACTTAATGAAAAGTCTCACCTCTGTGACTGACAGTCACGCGCTGAAGTGATTCTGAAATTCTGAGCTGCCCACGTGACACAGGCCACATTCAGACAGAGTCAGGTGTTGCGGCAAAAACGCAACTTACCTCATTCATTTTGAATCGGGGTAGTGCGTTCAGCTGCAGTGGGGCTGCAGAGGGACACTGGAGGAAAAAAAAGTTCTACAGAGTAAACTTTTGGAGAAACGCAACCTGATGTCACACTGCAGGGGCCAAACACTTAGGCCAGCGATCAAACTGCTCCACGCTCAGCCTGAAACATCTCTGAAACCGGCCACTTTCCAGGTGGAGCTCAGGAACCAAATGACGATAATCTCCAAGTTGTGTGCTCGCTTGGTTTACTTTGTGTACCCAGCTTCAACATCTGAGTCTCGCTGGCAGTTTATGCTGCTGAATAGCAATACAGACGCTTTCTTTGGGTTGTGTTGATGCGTTTGAGAGAGAAAGAGAGACAGTGCAGCTGGAAAGGGAGGCTGGCAGGAAGATAGCCAGTGAATTAGAATAACAAAATGTTATTTCCTGATTGTTTCACAGCAGTTATGTTGTAAGCACAAAGAAACACCTCTGCACAACCTCCTCATCCACATCGCTGCACAGACAGCTGGCTAATCGCAGCAACGCCTAATTCTGTCTGACTGTGGCCATATGATGACATACGAACCCTTACTCTAAAGCCTCTTTCCTGGTTAATTATTGGGATAACCTTTCAGGCACCGCTTGTGATTTTTACCATCCATACTTGCACCCACATTCAGGAACATTTTCACACTTTTTCACACATGCAATGGCAATACTGGAATAGATAAGGGCAGGGCGGAGTCCAGCAGATGGTGCTAATGCAATACTTATGGATCCCAGCTACTGTAAATATCAAAAGAAGAAGAAGACGAAGAAGACGAAGAAGCAGCTAAGGCAAGGCAGGATTTATGTGTACCATGGCCCAGGAAGTGCACCAGGCTTCTAAGCCAATCTGACATAGTGGTCAAAACATGTAATGATAACATCATGTAATGCACAGTGGCCCATAAAGTCTTTTCCCCAATAACGATTAAATCCGTTTATTCCCATTAAAGTTAGCGGAGTGCTAAAGTGGAAGTTAGTTGCTTGGCTGGCAGAAGGTTCTAGTGCGCTTGCTCTTTGGCTGCATTGTGTAAAAGATCCGGGTAATTTCATCAACGGAAGTCTGCTTCATTTGCAACTGAGCAGAATTTTCCAGATTATTTTCAGGAACATGTCGTTGTTCTTGTAATGTATTTGAGATTCAACAAGTTTACAAGACAAGTAAGGTTTTCTGTGATCTACCTGAATCTGAAACACTCATTTGATATACTGAAAGGAACATAAAAAGAGAATTGGATGCCTTCTTACGATTGGTTCACCTGCGCCACATAAATGTGTCTTTCGTCAGACAGATGTAACCCTTTACGTGCTTTCTCTGCAATGTTACTGCTTTCATTCACAACACAGCCATACCAGCATTTTTCCAGAAATGTTACCAGGTCTTGAGGTGGACAACTAGCGGTACAGACGTCCCTGAATACTGCTCTCCTTCACACAGACCCCATGCAGGAAATCTTCCTGAACGTTTCAGGGATAGACTGCATCTGTAAAAGGGGCTTTGACGACCAAGCCAGGCGTCTACTGTATGCAGCCGCTTGCTTTATTTTAACACTACACAGGATAGTGACATCAGATCCTGTATTTTAATATTTAGTAATCTGCAGATTATATTCTGTTGTTGGACCTTCAAATTCTTTCCTGAGCAAGCCAATATCCTTTAACTAAGACCATCTGTTTTGAGTGAACTCAGATATTCAGTGCACAGAAAAGATGATTCACTCTGTCTCACAAAAGTGTTTCCATGATCAAAAACACTCAATCGACATGCAGCAAAAGACATATTTCATATATAAAAATATGCCGCTCTCTTCTTTTTGGATTCTGATTCTTTACTTTCATATTTACTTTTCAATTTTCAAAAGGCTATAATCTAGGATTGCTGTAGCTTTACATTTGTAGCATAGTGCAACAGAAGCAGCATCGACACAACAGAAATTGAGACTAAATGTAGAATAATGGTGTCAGAGAGTACAGTAAGAGCATCCACCATCACCATACAGATTCAATTTTGCCATAACCGACTGCTCCTCCCTCCTTTTTTCCCTCTGTGGTCGATTCTTACATTTTTTTTGTCTCGACACTGTTTTGTTCCTCCTCTTTGCATCTCAGCCAAGTATACTCCCTTTGTTGATGTGGCAGGCCTGGGAAATGAAAAGTTGAAACTTCATGTCAGGCAAAGACGAGCACCTCCTCTTCTTCTTCTTCCTCTTTTTAAAAAAAAATCTTTTGCTTGCAAACGTGGACAGAAAAGAAAAAAAAAGATAATTTGGGAAGCTGACACAATAACACAGAATGTCAGATTTAGTAAATGGCCAGAGGTGGCCTGCAAACACCAGACATCCAGGCATGTAGATCCTATCTGTTCTGTCTGTTTTAGCTCATTTTAACAGATTTGTATCTATTAAGCAGTGATCTTTGGCGTGCAAATGTTAAGATGGAAGTCAGATAGGGGGCAGTCTTGTGTCCAAGTTTGTTAATTCACATTTCACACTCATTTTCTCATTGTAATCAGATGATTCTCTGGGGCGACAAGGAAAAACAGATCGATAAATGATGTGATTTCCAGCTACAGGCCCAATCATAAGCCAGGAAAAAGAAACAAAACTTTCTTGGGCTTCAGTTTCCCCAACATGTAAATCTGTCCAGGGGAAAGACAGCTAATAAATGACAGAGCAAGGTGCGTTTCTGAGCCAGTGAACGAGCTCTCAGTGAGTTTCCATGATGTGATGTGGAGAAAGAGAGACAGAGCAACCAGACATCTTGCCGTTCATTCCAAAGCGCACAGCTGAACACAAACCAGGGAGGGACATGACACTAATCTAAATATGGGCAAGCGGCTGCAGCCAATCAGAGCCCGAGCATCCATTACCCTCCGCCCACTCCTAACTCACCCAAAACCCTCTGCCAGTGCTTATTGTAGTTAAACATGTGACGTGGAGACCTCAGAGGCTGCTGTTTCTTCTTACCATCCCTAACCCGTTTGGCTCAGAGTGTCTGTTCTCTTCTTTTTCTGTATATCTTCCACGGTATTTCCTCTGAAGACACTGTCAAAAAGTCTCTGTTCTAGCTGGAACACCACATCTGCAGACAGCTATTTCAGTATCCTGACACCTATAACATCTAGAGAACTTGCCATTAAATGTTGAAAAACTCCTGAAATTCACCTTAGCATCAACCCAAATCTTTGTCAGACTTATTTTTTAACACTTCCATGCTCATAAATGAGTAACTATTTGCAAAACAGACAAACTACTGTGTAAAAAAGTACAAAACTTGAAGAAATCTGTTCCAAACTTTCCCTTTAAGTGAAAACCTTGATACCAGGCTGCTCCATCTGAGCTGTGACGTGGAACTTTAACCCAGATTGTGCAGCTTCATGTGGGCCGGCCTGAGTGGAGCTAAATCAATCCGGTTAAATTCTTGTCGTGTGCATCTAACTTTTAAGGTGTTGTCCAGTTGAATCAGGGCTCCCCTCCCCCAAACGTGAGCAGCTGCCAGCGTCACATAAATTGTGTTTCTCCTGATCGCCGATAGAAGGCGTCTTAAACTTCACATGATGATGTCTGGTTGGAAACAGTCTGGGTTCAAATAGTCACAGATTGTCTTATACTATATCAGGGATGCAAACCAACATGGTGAAAGAAGAAAGAGCCAGCCCAAGTTGGAAAAAAAGAGGCAGCAGTGCAATATGATATAATCAAAAGCCTGTGCTATACATTTCAATAAACAGGAGGAAAATGCAATACACTTGGATTAAAAACCGATGTTAAGTACTATATTAAGTTTTTGCATCTTCTGGATTAGAAAAGAAACACAACTGCCATATTATGTCCTCAATGTCCAACAATGTCCTCTCCATAAAACACACCCTAAGGCTGCCTAAGTGAGGGCTTACCTGCCCTGTTACTAAATCAAACACTATCACACTTTAGGGGCTCCCAGAAGAAAAATTTTGGCCATAACTTGGTGACTTTTTTGTTTTACACAATAAAACAGATAGAAGGAAGAACATTTCAATGAAGAATTATTATTATGGGGAATCATAAATCAGTCCCACCAGGAAGTTGGAATGGTGTGATCGCAACAGTTCCAGCAAATTCAACCAATCCATGTGAATTCTGCACGACTTTGCAATTTTGTCCAAACTCCACAACTTCTCCGCAAATTTGACCAATCACTGTTACTTCCCGCAAGTTCTACCAGTCAGAGCAGTCCCCCATGAAAACATCATGCACGTGAATCTCAATGGGTCAGCTCAATCTTGGTTTCATTATTCGCTATTTTTTGCATTTTCGTTTTTTCATTTTATATCATGGGTACTGAAAAGAACACGACATTTGTCATTGTTATTGACATTTATCAATGCTCTGTGCACTTTTATTTTATAATTTTGTGGCTGTTGTTTTGACTGAGTTTGAGCTTTTGCTTCTTTATCCGCAAATAAAGTTTTGGTAATCTTGAGCCTTTTTGGTAAGGTTGCTTAAAACACTCAGGGCAGAGTGTAGTTTTGTTCTCTGTGGAACACATTGCCTTTGGAGGCCTGATATAATAGTAACTCAAACTGACAAAAGAAAGCATTCATCAAAAAGTGAGTTGTTTGCATCCCTTCTATAAGTAGCTTCAAAATATACCTGGTTGTAAGGATGCAGTCATGTCAGCATCTCATAAAGCTTAATTACCAGCTCTCTGTGTTGCGCATATGGAACGACAAGAGGTTTCTGACAGGCAGGGGGTCAGGGTTTACACATCCAACACATCATCTCCTTCTGTTTGAAGCTGTGTAAAACCTGCCGCCCCATCTTTGGTACCCTCGCCCCTCTACCAACCGTATGCTAACCATTAGCTGAGGGGTGGGAGGCTGCTTTATGGAGCCCTGTCACTGGGGAGCCTGATCCTGGCTTAGCTTAATCTGCTGAATAACCAGCAAAAGCCCAGTGGCAACAATCAGTGCTTTTGGCTCAGCTAGGTAAGACCCTAAACATTATTCTAGTGAGATTTAATGCCAGTCTGTTTACTTTCACTCAGTCAGGCTCCTGCGACTTTGGTTAACCAAGCTGAAACATGCTTGTCAGTTTACGACTAAATTTAATCCACTGCAGCTAACGATTATTTTCATCATCGTTTCACCTGATTTATTTATTTATTTATTTATTTTTGGGCTTCATTATATATCAGAAAACAGTGAAATATCTCCCAGAATATCTTGTATTGACCAGCCAATAGTTCAAAAATTTATTATGATAAAAGGTCAAGGAGAAGCAGCAAAGTATTTGAGAACCTGGAACCAGTTAGTTTTTGTCTATTCCTCTATAATCCATTAACCCACAAAGAATTATCACTAGACTCTGCAGTTCCCTTCAGCTCTGCGGAGCATTTTAGTATCTTTCAGCTCATTGTTTTGGTTTTCCAACGCTTTTGTTTTATCGTTCTGGTTCAGTCTCAGTCCCCTTGAAAAGCATTACTTCTAGCCCAGAGTTCCTACACCTTTTCCAAAGACACATTCAAGCACTTTTAAGAATTTTCAAGATGCATTTTCAAGCTTTTCCTGCACCATACAGCTGTGGTAAATTTTGTTTACATACTGTATATACCCAAATGATTATTATTTCAGTTGATGTTGTGTTATAATAAAACCAAATTATGTTTAGTGATAGCACTCTACAGAGGGATGACAAAAAGGAAAACACATCAGTTTCATGTTTCAAAATGTGACACATTCTCTCCGGTTTATATTTCTTATCTAAAAAGCAAACTATTCTGTCAGATAGTGAGTAGTAGAAGTAATGCAATCACAATTTCCAGCACATTTAAGCACTTTATCCGAATTCCAAACACTTTTCACTTCGAAAACACCACATTAAAATTAAATTGTTTCAGGGATTCCCGACACCTGTACCAACCCTGCTAGCTACAGCAGGCAGCTGTTTTCAATGATGTTGTTATGAAAGCCAACTAAATGCAACCTGCTAAAAGGCAAACAGACAAAGTGAGCAACTAGCTGGTGAACACAGTGGAACATTAAGCAGCTAAAGAGCCAGACGTTTTTCTCAGGAGTTGGTGGAGACCAAAACAGAGGTAAAAGTGAGTGAATATTAAACTGGCTGGATGTGTAAATAAAGAATTGTTTGATAACAACTTTGCCAAATTGCTGGTTTAAAGGTAAAGGAAGCGATTCTGTAGAGAGAGTTAATTGTTGACTCTGTTTTGTTCGTCATGTTTGTATGTTTGCTATAGATGGCACATTTAAGCAAAAAGCAGCATAGATACAGTTGCCACAACAACGATCAAAGAAGTCACACTTTTCCATATTAATTTTCCGCTGCCATAAACCATTACAATGAAGTCCTACTCAGCCCTCAGTAGGGGCCTTTGAGTCCCCATCCCCCTACTGTACATTTTGCAAGGGCCCCAAACTGCTTTCTGGCTCCCAATTAAGCAACAGAAGCACTTCGAGCTATTGTAAAACACCCAGGGGTGCTGAAACACCTCGAATAAAGAGCCCTTGATCTTCTCAGCTAGTAAATAATGAGGGCAGCAAAAGAGCCCCTTTTAAACATGGTCTTGCTACTGTGAGGGTCCTTGCATATGAATCTCAACTTACTCTAATAAACACAACAGTTAAAGCGTCCTTTTTCCTTCAAACAAACAGGAGCTGGTCTTTGATGTAATGTTACGATGGCAGAGCTCCCCAAATATATTTATATTATAAAAGATAACAGATGTGACGAAGACGCGGATTAAAATGATAATTTTGTAAAACTGTGAGCAGCACACACTGAATATTGCACATCGGTGTTCACTAAAGGAATATTTCCAGTGAGACACTTGTTTCAGTGAATATCGATCACATTGTTGGCCGCGGCGGAGACGATGTTCGCTCAGGTTGCAGCAGCAGCATCCAAAAACATCTGGTTTTGTCACTCTTGGACACATTCATGGCTCAGCCATTAAACACATCTTACTAGGATGTGACTGGAAAAGAGATTAGCCAGAGGACAGCGTAGAGGAGAAAAAGAGAGCAGTGTTTGGAAAAGTTTTGGGAGGATTTCTCTACCTGTGTTAGAACACATCTAGACTGAGACGGAACAAACTTGTGTCTGTGGATGAACTTGAAAACAGTTGCTGGTTATTTTTTCCACACTTCCAGCCTGTCAACGGGCCTCTAGTTTCTGTAAATCAACCAAGATTACAACTTTTTGTTGAGAACTTATAGTTTCTTACTTGGATTTCTCGATTATCTTTATTTAAGTGACTCCTCTTAACTAGGACTACAAAGGATTATGGGGACTTTCTGCTTTTCTCAGTCAAGAGAGACGTAATTATTTGCTAATTGGTGAAGTGCTGTACTTTGCCATGTTTCCACTGCATGGTATGGCTTGGGTTGTCTCACCTTACTTTTTTTGAAATTTCCATTGTTAAAAGCTGTGGATAGTACCTGGTACCTGATGCAGCCATCCCTTTGATTTCTGTCATTGTTCCATCATGTCACCGTAGTTCCATGTAGCGTCGCTTTGACAATCAGCTGATCGAGAAAAGCACCTGGTACCAAAGCGAGTCGAATCGAGTAAAGCCGAGCCATACCATGCAGTGGCAACACAGCTTTTGACAAGCTAACTGCTAACATGCTAGCCAGCCAAGAACATGCTTGCAATAGTCTATAGAGCTGTCTGGTATTCCTTTTATTTATTTTAGTCTGCGCCATTTACTCACCGAAAGTAAAGATTGTGAGTGTGATAAAAGTACAGCTGCAACTAACGTTAACTAACAACTAGGAATTATTTTCATTATCGATAAATCTGTTGATTATCCTTTTCCTTTAATCGATTAGTTGTTTGGTCTATAAAATGGGGTCGTCCTCAAATGTCTTGTTTTTCAACAATCCAAATCTCTAACTCGGTCACTAGCAAAAAAAAATAAATTCCAACTATTTTTGCAAAAGATGTACTTTTGTACTACAGTTTACTGTTTCATGTCTTCTGTCTTGTTTATGGTCCAACATATGTATGTTTTACCTGCAAAATGCTATTTACCCAAACTCTTCCAAAGCGTTTGGCTACATATAAATCCCCTTGGTTGAGAGAAGAGAGAGGTTCTCACTCACTCCTTTTTTCTAACAGCTAAGTGGGAGTTTCTATTTGAAAAACCCAGATAAGAATGCAAATAGGGTGGCCCTTTAATAATAAATTTGGACTGTCCAGCTCTGTCAAGAATTTGCATGTTAAACCTCACCACAGTTGAACTCGGCTTGAAGAAATCCTTGTTTCCAGTGCTGATGTGGCCGACCATGAGTCAGAATGAACAGTTTGCTTCCTGTTTCAGATATCAGGGTTTTGTCACGTGACATGCGTGAGTAAAATTCTTCATAGGGGGTTTTTAATAAGGGGGCCTGTTTCTGGACAAGCATTTGTTATCAAGGGGGCTGAGCTTTTGTACGAGAATTTTAAATGTTACTTTGAATTGAAACCAGAGTTCTCACAAAATGGCTGCACTTGAACACCTCCCAAGTTTTCTACATTTACTCTGTCATTCAAATTTCTGTTTAAACACTGGCCAGATCAGACGGAGGATAGAGGCAGTACAGCCAGTCTGTCCCTTTCCCTCCACCTTTCCCTGCCATCTTCTCCGTCTTTCTCTTTCCTCTTTCCTCTTTGTCTGTCTATCTTTGTCCCTACCTCCCCCATCCACTCTCTTTTTTCCTTTTTTCTCTTCACTCTTCTCTTCAGCTCTTTCTTGACTCATCCAGGCAGAAGACCAGGAATAATAGGAGACAGGAAAGAAAACTCCACAGCGGCCGAGTGCGTGGGGCCAAGAACCAAGCCCAGTGGCCTTTTTTTTCTCCAGTCTATAACCCTCTAATTTAACATTTATTTTAGGATGAGAGTTTATTGAGCTCGAGTCTCAGTCCAGTGCAAAAAGCTGGGACTCAGTCACTCACAGCCCTATGCACTCATCTATGACTTACACATCAGAGGACAATGGGTTTTACAGTAGTTTATTTCAAGTCATTGTGGTGTTGAAGATCAATTTAAGGGTAGAGAATAAGAGAGGTTAGCATTGAGTGTTTCAGAGATATTTGAATCACTAGGATATTCTATTTTTTCATGAGAGAGAGACAGTAAGTATGATATAATATTTTACTACCTGAGAGGCAGACCACGTCAGTAAACCAAGGTGCCAAAAGAGTGACTGTTTTGTCTTTATGTGGCATTTTAACGGAGGCAGTTAAATGCAGAATTGCAGGGGGCAATGCAGTCTCTGTTAAAATTCCAGTTGCCACACAGCACAGTGAAAAAGGGGGAATCTGTGCGCAGATCAGCGAGCTCACCTGGTTTCAGAGCCATCCAGGTGTCTGTGCAACATAAATGCAAGTGCAGGTGCAAAGAACGGTGCAAAAAATTACAGTTCTTGGCGTTAATGACAGCGCAGGTCTTCACTGGGCATGTTCTGAGCCCTTACTGTCACTGAGGATAAATAATGGGAGGAAGCATTATGTCAGCTGTCAGCAGGGGATTAGCTATAACTTTACTGGCACCCAGACAGAAGTCAGAAGATGATTTTTTTTTTGGACTGGTTTTGATATAAAACATAATTAGTATCTGTAGTTGCCTCTTCAATGAGAAGTGCCATCTGATTTGAAAAGCTACCAGCATTGCAAATGAAGACTTAACAGCTCACAAGGTAAAAGCTGGGCCAGTTATCAGACTCAGCTACACCATGTACGTCAGCCTGTAAATCTACATGAAATGCTAACAAATGCTTATACAGTATGTGGGTGTTGGTCTGTCAGTCCAAGACTGAGGTCCAGCCCAAAATATCACAACAACTATCAGCCAACGCTAGGGCCACACTGTCTACCTCTTCCTGTGCATGACAGCTACCTCACTGAACTGCTGCGACTCATGTATGTGGTATCACACAGACAGCACTATAGCTGCAGCACTGCTACTGCCAGCACTATTTTTTACAGTTTGCAGAGGAGTTGTGAAGAGAAGTGAAGGGCAACAGTCAGTTAACCCTTGTTCAAAGAGAGACAAAGTGAGAGAGCGCACCATTTTTACTGTCTCATATCCTACAGATATAGGCCGATGGTATATAGACTGATACAGACTGAAACGGTAGTGAAAGGTGTACTGTTCACGTCACATGCAGCGATACGCTCAACATGTAGCTGATGCACATGCTCACAAAGGCTGTGAAGCTGCTTTAACCTGTTTACATGGGCGCCGAAATGAAATGAAAGTGTTTCCTGTGATGGACATGCATTGCTCAGGTAGGCAGCATGTCCTGAGCGTTGGATTTCCATGAAATATTGTGCAGACTTTCAATGTCCCTAGAGGATGAATCCTAAAGGCTTTGGTGAAACATCGTGCCTTCCTAACATCAGTATGTTAGCATTGTCATTGTGAGCATGTTAGCATACTGACATTAGCATTTAGCTCAAAGTAACACTGGGCCAAAGCACAGCCTCACAGAGCTGCTGTAGACTCTTATCTAAAGTCCTGCTTATCGAATGGGGGCAAAAAGATCATCCATAGAAATAACTTGTAATATAATGAAGGTAAAAATGACAGTACAGCCTGAAAATATATCACACAATTGAGTCAAAACACCTACAACTTAAGTCGTAGTCTTAACAAATATGGATAATTTTAAGTTCAGTTATTTTTGCTGTATTGCACTGCTTTACATGATGTAGGTGTTTCCATTTCTTTCTGGTCACTCAGAGTATATGTGAGACATGTGAAGGATCCTATCTAGCAAGGCCTAAACTCCAAACATGCCAGATTCAAATGTTAGAAAGCCAAAGCAAATTTAAACCTTCCATGAAATAATATATTTCTGAAAGGTTGTCACTGTTGCCTCCCTGCGCACACTCGTCTTAATGTGATAAAACAGTGCACCGATAGTGAACATCCCTCTACATAATTAGCCAATGCATTCTTGCCCTTCACCTACTTCTAATGCTACACATACTGTAAATAACTAAAATTCAAAATGCCTTCATTAGAATCGGTCATTTGTGTAATCTGCACAGCACAATCCAAAAACCCACCCCTCCATCCCCACCACCACCAGCCTCCATACTTCCTCTCACATCTGAAAGCTGTTAGCCGTGCATTTTCAGGGTGACACAAGAGGCAAGCATAAATCTTAACTCCTCCTCCTCCTGCACCAGCAGCAGCAGCAGCAGCAGCAGCCATGGATTCTGAACATGTGGCTGGCACCAGGATACCTCATCATGCATGAAATCTCTTCTCCTGAGGCCTCCATGGTAGAATCTCACTCTCAACATGGCAAACAATGCATACAGTGGCAGAAAAAAAGAGACGCTAATGCCACGAGAACAGCCAGGAAAAGTCAAGTTTCAAGACACTGCTGTTAAAATATTGTGGAAAAATTTTATTTGAGCTAGATGAGAGGGAAATATTTTGGGCTTTACTTCAAGATTTTTTGAGATGAGTCTATCTTGGTTGACCAAAAATTATATTCTCTGCATCTCACTCCATTTATTGTGCAAATTGTCTATTTGAAACAATCATAGCTTTAAGATTTATTAAACTGCAAGGTGAAAAGTACAAAAATTTTGACTCAGCCTGCTTTCTCCTTTCAATTTGTCTACTTTTCCTTTTCAGTAAAACATAGGGATGCCGCAACAAGATAAGGGAGGATGACTCCTACTACTGCGAGCAATTACACCCACTATCAAAAAAGGAAGGCAAGGCATGGAAAAAGGAAGTAAAAGGAACTATAAAAGGAACTGTAAAAGGCTGAAAGGACTGATATTCACAGTTTAAAGAAATGCCTCGGCTAAGACTGAATGAATCCTGAAAACATCAACGAAACTTCAGCATGCTGTAGACACAGCTTGTGATATAAATTGTGAAGTATAATGACGAAGCAATCGCTGCTTTTTGTGAATGTCAAGGACAAAGACGTCTGGCAGCGATGATTTTGTTTATTTTCTTAAGCATCTCTTTGCAGAGTGAGAACAATCGCAGAAAGAGACAGAAAGAAAGCTTTTAACGTGGCAACTTTACTCACATCCTCCCCATGAAAAGAGGAGGTGAAAATAAGGGTGGAAGAGGAGTAAAGGAGGAGAAGACGGCGGCTGTGGCCATTTAAATGGCGCAAGTGAGTCGTATACAGTCCACTCCCTCTGCTAAACAGTGGGTTTAGAGAAGTCATTTTTGCCCATGCTGGATGTTAGGGGAGGGAGAACAGACCACACTGCATTCTTCTATACTGAGGTCACTTTTTTCTTCTCAACCGTTCTGAAGCACTCAGCAAACTTCGGGCTGGACTGCGAGCTCGATCCAGTGGAGCACTGAGGGATCCACTGCACATGCTCAGAAGGAAGTGTTTCCAAAACAGACAGAATTTCCCAAAAGCGTCACAGAGAAATTATTAATTAAGAGGGTGAAATGGGTGGAACAATAGTCTTTGGGAAACCTAATTACAAACTCAAGAAATCCATCATCTCTTCAGACTGTAAGAAATAACAATGTAGAATATTATGATTTTGTTCAGAAGGCCTTGAAAATGTGGAAAACGTGAGCCGTTTTTGAGGAACTGCCCTATTTTCCACCCTACCTAGAGTCTGAAATCATGTGCATGCCTTTCTTCAGTGTCAGCATACAGTTGATTTGCTGAATGGTGACTTAACTTAGCTTTGCTCAAATCATACATACCTAAAGGATCAGCTTCCTGCAAAAGTAGATGTTTCATACAATTAAACTTTTTCCAGAGACTGATGGCTGCATGTATTCTACATGCTGTAATTAACATATTTATGATATTGCTACCTTTATCACTGTAAAAAAGACATTAGATCTAAGGATGCCCTATGCACATATTTTTCCACTTAATTGCAACATCAAGTCTCTCCTGTAGTGGAATTAACATATTATTACACCTTCTCTTATCATGATGGCCTGCTGGCAAAAGTGGACATAATATACTACGCTTTTCAAAATTAAATTTGTAGTGTTGAAGGAATGCAATTTGACTCCTCCTGGCATACCTGATGCTGAGCAATCATTGCAAATCCTCTCCAACTCCTTTTTACATGGCACACAGTCATGTGAATAAGCATAATTGAAAAAATACGGTCTAACTACAACACAACTAAACCACACCTACTTGCTTCGGGGATATTTTTCTGCAAGTACTTTGTCACTTGTGTTTAACAGAATAATTCTAGGACGTGTTGAATTACAATTTCTCAATATTTTTAAAGGAAAAAATCTTTCGCTGCACTGCTGTCAGGATGAATGCCGGAGGGAAGAATAAAGTTCAAAACATCAGAGGAGGCTGGGTGCTTTGATATGTAGAGATACTGTCATTACTTTAAAGTCATATCGTGTAGATGATAATATCACTGTAAAATGTAAGCTGGGACCTGGTCAAGTCCTTAAAACGAAACATTTGTCATTGCCTTCTAAACTAACTACACAAGCATCTTCTGATCTATCAGCAGGATAATATTGTCTTAGAACCCTCCAGTAACAT
>JAJHUR010085100.1:0-21065 GCA_027495735.1 Lutjanus campechanus | reverse complement strand
TGACTTACCATTATGAAGTAAATGTTGATTGCGCAGCTCACAAAGTCATGCTATAGTGGTTTTGTTCTCAACCTGAGGTTCGGGCCTGTGTAAGACGGTGGCAAAAGTCTCAGGAGGCTTTGTCTGCTTTGAGGTTGTCAAAAGTAGATTTACATATGTTAACTGAAAACACATTTTATACAAAAATCTGTATGAAAAACAATTTCAAAAGATACATTTTCTGTCCTCACTCAAATATAGTTGGCTAGTTAGTCGGCCACACTTCTGTGACCTGTCAATCTCTGTGATAATTAATTTATATTCTTTTGGTGAGGAAGAGTGTGTGTAAGCCAACTCTGTTGGGTTGTTAAAAGAAAAAACTTAAAGTTTACACTAGAAAAGAGAAATTTGCCAAAGGTAACGCATCTAAGAATGGAAACAATTGTAGGAAAACAGGTTGTGAACCACTGCTATAGTGTATTATAGATATTTATAAGACATTATTCCCTTTTAGAAATTTAGAATTTACAATCTGTTATGATATGTTAGAGCTCTTCTCTATGTGTCTTTATAACTGGCTAAAGGTATGGTAGTTATAATGTGCTGTGTAACCCAGGATTCTAATATTGGCATCGAGTTATAAAGCATTATGAATGCTGAACTTATATACATTATGGTGACCACTTATTATACTTTATAAATCTTGTTATAAATTGTCATGCAGGATTATGAGCAATTACAGTTTTTAGAAAGTCTTATAAATGCCTTATAATGTCTTATGAACATGCCTATAATGCATTATTGATGTGACCTTCATTGTAAAAGGTTTCTTTGTAGAAACTCAGTCATGTGAGATGACTCTAAATGTTTTTAATTACAGAACCTGGGTTCTGATGACCTGAACTATGCAGCGCTGAATTTCCGCCCAAAACCAAAAAGCAGCGGAGGGCCTCCATCAGAGAACCAGCTGGTGGAGTCAAATGTTGTGTATGCCACCGCCAGATCAACTAAAGGAACATCTGGAAGAGCAGCTCAGGGTGGAGCTGCTGCTTTATCATGTTAGACTGCTGTTTGAGTAACACACGGACTAACCACCACTGCCAGAAAAATCTAATTTTGTAATATTGATTCTTTATTCATGCAAATTGCGCGATCTCTGCTACGATTCTATTTTACAGCAAAAGTCTCCTGCTTATTTTGTCGTCTTCAGTCTTAGCCTGAGAGCAAATAAATATGATTGAGAAGGAGCCAGTGAGCACATTGATAACTGAGTCTCTTATAGTGAGAGTTAGGTGGAGGTCTGCAGCAGCAGAGGTGTGAGTGAGATTCACATCAGTAGTGTGACAGGAAGAGACAGCACGGTGTGGTCTGAGCATGACAGAGGTGAAAACTGAGGTCTGTCAGCTCAGAACCTAAACTGTGCCACTAGAGATCCTAGCAGACCACCAGCATCTCAAACCAAAAAAAAACAACTCTGTGCTTTGTTTACTCAATCAAGATGGTAAGAAAAAGAAAAGAAAGTGGCATCTGCACACACAGTTCACAAAACTCAGATCAAACTGATGACTAGTGACAGTGCTGATCAAATACAGATCAAGATTATGTTACTACAGTGCCTATATTTCATTTAAAATGTTTTCAGAAAGATATTTCAGTGTACCGTTTAGCCGTAATATGAGAAATATTGTGAACAGCGAGTACAACACACAAATGGGGGGATGTGACTTCCTTCTCTGCTCAGGACACCATCACTTCACTACATCCTTATATGGCAAAAAGTTTGCTAGTACGGCCGAATGTTGTAAATGTCAGGGATAATCAACGTGTAGGTGTGTGTTAAATGGTTTGAAAGCACGACGTGGAGGCGAAGAACCACCCGATGCCAAGTGGACGGTGGTTTTCTTTGCGAAATGCCTTGAAGCGGTTAACACCCACCTACGAGTTGATTATCCCACTTATAACATGGTCGTGTGCTAACAAGATGAAATAAAGGCATTCACAGATTTTTTTTTTTTGGTTAAAATCTAAAAGTTATGAAGCTAGAGCTTACAGCTGTCATGACAAGGAATAATTCTAGTCCCTTTTACAAGCAAGTAAAGTCACAGCATAAATTATATTGTGGTGAGGGCTGATTTTAACTGAAAAACAGCACAAGGAACAGGAACTTTAAAGACAGCATTGCTTGACTTAAACTCTGTATCACTTATTATATTGAAATAGCTCTAATACCAGCTCTAATGTTCATTAAATGTGCCACTGTGCTCGCTGCTAGCCTTAGTGGACCGAACCGAGGCATAAAATTCACATAAGGTTTCATGAAACATGACCACAGAGTACATTTCCAAATCTGTGTTATTTTGTTTTTGGTTTAAAAACTTTCAGTGTATTTACTGCCCATTTTGTTGCCTTGTTTGTATTCATTTTTATCCTTCCCCTCCTCTATCATTTTGATCTCTTCAGATGTCAGTTCCTTGAACCATTTTTTCAGCATTTTTTTTTTTTTTTTGTCCTTTTCTCTCTCCTCTGCTGAGTCCCATTCTTTGAAATCATTGTATTCTCCAAATGGACTTAAACAAATGTTAAAATCAGCCGCTGGTGTGTTCTCCTTCCAGGTTTATCAAGTTGGTAACTCAGCTGGTGTGCTGCTGTGAGAAAGCTTTGACCGCTGTGCTCTTTATTGTTGCTATGGTTAGAAGTTGGGTAGCCGATGAATTTCAAACAGTGATCAAACTTGAACCAGACATTTCAATGCACACCTGCCGGCCAATCAGAAAAGAGTATTCACCCAAACCACGGTACAGTGCTCCTTTAACTGTACTGTCATATCCTGTGTGTAACGGCTTTCTAAACGTCTGAATTAAAATTTGAAATGTATTTTAAAATGACTCATACTGTGTTTGATATAAATACACATGAGCTACAATTGCCTGTAGCACTGTGGTAACAGTGCAGGTGTCTGTATCATGGCTGAGGTCTCAACAGGAAACTCGGCCTTCTGCTCTCTGCATCATGACTACAGGCTCGTGATCAGGCTTTTTGAGGGTGTCAGGAATAAAAAAAAGAATTTGACTGTAATTCATAAAGTGATGTGCTTCTATGTTAACACTGTGTCGAGTGTAAGGCTGTAGTTTTGTGCAATTTTAGAAGATTTTTTTTACAAGTGGTGTAATCAATATAAATAACATGATACAGTATGCATATATATACATAAACACCACGCCTCTTCAAACCCTCTGACATGAGCTCAGTGTTATAAAGCACCGTAACAGTGACGCAATCGTCTGCACAATGAGGAGCTTCACTGTGATAACAGCTTTACTCCTCTGCAGCCTCAGTAAGTACTGACATTGAATTACTGCACTGATAACTATTAATGAAGTAACAGAAAGGTGCTGGTTATGTTCCTGTTGCTCTGTCAGAAAAATGATGAATCTCTCTGCTGTGTGTTTCAGGCTGGATCTCTGTCTCAGGCTCTGAGTCTCAGACTGTGGAGGTTCAGTCTGGTGAAGACGTCTCACTGCTGTGCTCCAACTTTTCCAGTACGTCCACTCAGATAATCTGGTTCAGAGTGGTCAGTAGAAGTCAGCCCTGCTGTGTCTCTACTATGTTCAACCCTTTTGAACCTGCTGCGTTCTGTGAAGGATTTCAAACTGGAAAATTTGAAATGAGATCCAACATCTCTACTCTCTTTCTCGAAATCAAACAAGTGGATTCGTCTGACTCTGGACTGTATTTCTGTGGATATCATGCAGGCAGTGACCCAGTTATTGTCAGCGCGACATATTTACAGGTTCAAGGTAAGATTGTTATAAAGTCGGTCTTTGGTGTTCGTCAATTTAACATTTAATTTTGGCGAATCTCATGATTAGATCATTCATCCTATAATTTAACTTTTAACCAGCCTGCCTCACCTTAAAATTTCTGTAACGCATTTTCAGTCATTTGTTCATAAAATCTAAAGCAGGTAGAGATAAATAAAAGTCTAATTTAATGTCTTGTAGAAGAGTCTGATGGAATAACAAAGCGGATGGGTGAGGGCCTGGGCGGTCTGACTGTTTTCTTTGTTACGATCATCATTTGTCTGGCTGTTAAAATCAAAAAGCTTCAAAAAGGTATCTGGACTGAGTTTAATTCTATTTCAGCATGATATGCATAAAAAGTAACATTTAACAATGATTTTCAGTGAACTAACAAGGAATTGTATGTCTGTCTTTCAGCTCATAACGAAGAACAGAATCCACAATGGAGAGAGGTGAATACAACTTTAAGATTTAATCGATTATATGACTTCATGAGTCCTTTAAGGAGATTTGTCATTAAATAACTTAACTGTTATTGTTGCTGACAGAATCTGGACCTGAATGACGTACCCCTGAATTAGGATTCAGCAACAATAAGAAGCAGGAAGCAGGAGACCTGAATCAGAGACAGAAGTGGAGGCTCTAGTGATTTTTGGAGGAATTAAGATCACATATGTGGGCTAATGTAACAAAAATGTACTACTGTATGGTCTCTCTTGAAAGTTAGAGTTTGTGTATCAATGAGATTACCTGTATAAATAAAGGCAAAAAAACAAACAAATGAACAATAAGAATAAGAAAAAAAAATAGTCATGCAAACTTTACTTCCACATGGTGCATCAGTGTCTTTCAAACTTCATCTTTATATGAAACCATTTACTCTCTAATCACAAACATTTCAAATAAAAATCTTGATTCATGCACGGCTTTATTTTTCACCGACTGTCCATCATCCATAGACCTGTCTTTTCAACCTAAACAGCTTTACATATGTCCCTGTCTGCCTTACTGACAGTCGTTAGATGTCTTGAAAGCTGCATTTCCAGAAAACTTCAGAGCTCGAAAACTTTTTCTTATTTGACCCTTCCTAAGTCCCGCCTCTTTTCACTCTGTGCTCCAATCACACATATGAAAATATAGACGAGTGAACACCACCTGCCGAGGCGTATGCCTTTGCTATTGGTCGAAGTGGTGACTCCGCCCCCTCATAGTTCACCAAAGCTCAACTATAATGGACACAAATTTGTGGCCACGCTTCTTAATTCACGTATGTGTAACTGGGCCTTTTCTCCTTTCCAGGATGGGAAAGTCATGACTCTGATTGGCTGGTAGGCCACTTGTCTCATTCATTTGTTTGGTCCATTTAGGTTGGGTAGATTTAGGCATGAATAAAGTCTTAGGTTGGCTAATGTTTGCAAAAAAGTTAGTGAACCAGCCAGCTAATCTACATCAAACATTAGCTTGCTGGTTATCCTGCATTTTGCTAACATGAGCTAGCTTGTTGGCTAGCTTGTTGGCTAGCATTGTTAACATTAACAAACTTAATATGTGACCCTTTATATCGTTTTGTCATTATTGGTGCACAGAGCATAAAGGGGCGGGACTTAGGAAGGGTCAATTGGACTTTACCAGCATACCACCATTTGGCTGTTTAATCATTCTCAAAATAACAAATCCTTTAGAATAAATCTTAATCTCTCAGGAGGCAATGACAAATCACATGTCGATGTTATCGTCAAGATGGTAAGAAATGTCCCAAAGATTTCTTTCATTGTGCCAACAGTTAAATGTTATCCATGTGTGAAACCTCTGAACGCAGAGTCTAATTTAATCACATTTTGTAGTCTGATGGAAAAACAAAGCTTATGGGTGTGATTCTGGGAGGTAAAGCTACTGACAGAAAGAAAAAAATGAGAGTTCCCCAAAAGTGAAACCAACCTATCTTGATCTCCCCCTAGTGGCTGGCTGCAGTATAGCTCTTAAATCCTGCCTCCCCAATGTTAATAGGTGGGAGATGGGCCAAACTTTTGTTTGTTCAAGTGTTATTTTTTCCGATCAGTTTGGGTGGAATTAGTTTTTGATGCTATAAAAATGGGGTTTCATGCCATGATTGACAGCTGAGCTCTGCAGTCCACCGAGTTACCTCCAAAGGATGTCACCAGCACAAGTTGGAAGCGCTCGTATGTGGGATATTTTGACTTCAGTCACTGTCATAAAGTATCAAAAGTAAAAGTATTCATCAACGAGAAGAATTCCCCCTGTCAGTGTTAAATTATTTTGCGTCATTCCTGAATGATTCATACTGATGCTTTAACATGTATGAAGCACTTAAATATTGCAGCAGGTTGAAAATGATCGTTTTAATCAATTCATGTGTGACCCCAATTCCAATAAAGTTAGGACTCTGTGTAAAATATTAAAAATCTGACTGAAATATTTTACTCTTTGACTTATATTCAGTAGCATTCAGTACAAAGACAAGATATTTAATGTTCAAATTAATAAACTTAATTTTTTGCAAATATACAATCACTCTGAATTTGATGTCGACAACACGTTCCAAAAGAGTTGGGACAGGGACATCTTTACCTCTGTGTTACATCACCTTTTTTTTTTTAGCATTTGGGAACTGAGGCCAATAATTGTAGAAGTTTTGAAAGTAAAATTCCTTCCCATTCCTGCTTGATATATGACTTAACCCGTGGTACAAATAATGTACCATTGAAACCCATTAAAACTACAATTTTTATCCCATGGCTGTCACAGCATTAGGCTTTCATTCTGAAGTTTATGCTTCAAAACTGTAGTTTTTCCCATTCACTACCAGATTTCTGATATTTCTCCATGTTTGGCATAAAGGGAAATTATGTGATTTTTTCCAGCTTTCCTGTAAGGGCACTGTTGTTGTATAATAGAAGCAATAAAGGCATAATTTAGAACTGAAATGATTTGTGTGTCTTGATATAGATGTCTCTGAGTGGTGTGTGAAAAAAAAAAGATGTGTGTGCATGCACACACAGGGGGGTGCTGTGTGGCAAGCAAGGCTGCTGTGTGGATGCTGTGAGAATAGTGGACCCATCACCTCCCGATGCTCTTCAACCCGGGTCGGGATATCTGCGTAGATGAGAAGCTCGTTCCATTCAGGGACCGTTGTGGATTTAAGAAGTACATGCGGAAGAAACCGGCCAGGTACAGCCTAAAAATCTGGGTCACCTGCGATGTCAAGACATCCTACGCCTGGAGGATGCAGGTGTACACCAGCAAAGCGGCAGAAGGTCCAACCGAGGTGGGGCAAGGGAAACGCGTGGTCTTGGGAATGACTGAGGGGCTCCAGGGCCACACCGTCACATGTGATAAATTTTTTACATTGCATGCCTTGTCAGAGGAGCTGCTGCGGTGGAAAATGGCCCAGGTCAGGATGATCCGCCACAACAGACCGGAACTTCCCCCGCACCTGCTCTGGACACAGCAGCGCATGGTCTCCTCCATTTTCGGTTTCACCAGGACCCACACTGCCGTCCCCTACATTCCTAGACGGGGAAAAAATGTGACTAGGGATGCACCGATCCACATTTTTTCACATCCGATCCCGATACCTGAATTTGGATATCTGCCGATACCGATACTATTCCGATACCAGTGCTCTATTTGCTTTAATATTATTATTATCGTTATTGTTGATTTTATATGAGGCTGTAATAAACTCCTCTCTACAGGCAAGTATGAAGTGTACGAATAATGCATGTATGTCCCAAAAGGCAACTTGAGATAAGTGTAAGGTCAGAAAAGGAAGTTAGAAAATGCTACAGTAAATGCCTGTGTCTGAGGCAGCTGCCACAGACCTGCTGAAGATTGAAGATTCATTGTGATTTTTCTTTTCAACACCAGACCATAGGGGGAAAATCATGCACGTCCATGTGTATCATATATTGGTCCTATTTCCAAAAACAATACACAGCACTTGCCCTGTAATGTTGGTTTTACTTAATCAGCATGATTGATCTACTGCATATAGATGGTAAACAAACTTTCTGAATTAAACTTAACAACACTTAATAAAAATTGATTATTTGATTGCTTAATTAATGCTATTATACACACACATACACATGTAAGTGTGTGTGTGTGTGTGTGTGTGTGTGAGTGTGAGTGTGAGTGGAGGGGGGCATTAATCTTTAATTAATCGCGCATCTCAATCACATCGCATCAGCATTTGCGGTCAGCATTTGCCATGGCTGTTGCCTCAAACCGCGGCATTTGCCGTGACAGATCTGTGGCAACGGTCTCAGACAGCAGCAGCATTTTGCCGTAGCAGGTCTGTGACAGCTGCCTGAAACAGCAGCATCTCCCGCGGCGGCAGGTCCGAGCTGCCACAGGAAGTACCACTGCTTGCTGCCGCTGCCTCGATTCGAGCTTGCCGGCTCCTTTCGTCTTTCTGCCCCCTGGCTAAAAAAATCCTCGTGCTCTTTAACGCGGTAGCTTTTTCAAAAGTTTGATTAAGTTCGTTGTATTGTAGGTCACAGTTGCGATGTTTCTAGTGTAAAATATGTCCACACAGCGGACATGCTGTGATGAGAAGTTAGTTAATCACAGTGCTGCTCAATGCTCGCCTGCTAGCTGGCTGTAAACTGTGGAATGGATTTCCTGAACGGAGGTCTGTCTCATTACTCTCATTGAGACACGCCTCCGTTCAGGAAATCCATTCCACATTTTGCAGCTAGCTAACAGAGCAGCCTGCAGGGAATCACTTGTGGAGTCATTTCAGCAGACAACATTGAAGCACAGACATTGCTCATGGATCGGAAATCTCCGCAGGTTGGATCGGAAATTTCCGATCCGTGAATTACGTCCGATACCGATACCGGATCGGATCGGCCCCATCCCTAAATGTGACCCACCTCAATTCAAAGTATCAGGAGCCGGAGGTTAATAATGGGGTGAAGGCCAAGCTGGTAATACTAACAGATTACAACCACTGTAAAGGAGCTGTTGACAACCTTGATAAGGTATTATGCATCAATATTCTTACTGAATTTATGTATTTATCTGGGATATATTTAGTGCTTTTATAATTCAGCATTTCTTGTATTGATACAAAAAATTATATTTGTTGTTGAAATTTGTATTCATTCATTTTCCTTTATATAAAAATGAATTATTTATTTGAGTATTATGAGCAGGATTATTTGTATTAATTCATACTTTTTTTTGTTTGTTTGTTTGGTTTTTTTTTGCAGGTTGTCAGCACCTACAGCTGCCGGAGGAGGACCTGTATGTGGCCATTGGTGATGTTTTTCAACATCCTTGATGTCTCCTCGCACAACGCATTTGTACTCTGGGCTGCCGTGGATCCTTCATGGCATCAGAGGAAAAGCTACAGGAGGAGGATTTTCTTAGAGCAGCTGGGGAAATCCCTGGTAACACCTCAGATGGCCCGAAGATGCGCCTTCCCCCACACACCAGTCGCTGCTGCCATGATGGAGCGCGCCCAGCACAAAGATAGTGATGACGACCCAGGACCATGACCCAGGCAAATCCAGCCCCCAAAAGGAGGAAACTGTGTGACATATGCAAGGAGAAAAAAGAAGAAAGGTTGCAAACTCCTGCTGCAGGTGTGGGAAGCACATTTGTAAGGATCATACCTACACCATTTGCTACTCCTGCTGCCCCTGAAGACCTTCTCTCACACAGGCACACACATCCACACTTTCTCTCTTATTCTACTAGTTCTGTTTTGAATTTTGAAATTTTTCCACAACACCCCAACCTTTTTTTAATTGTGGTTGCACATTTTAGTAGTGTGTAACATATAACACGTAAAAGACACTAGTAATGACTTCTCAGTGCTGTCTGAGGCCGCTTGTAAGGGAAGTCTTAACACCAATATGGCTGGCCTTCAGCTGCATGCTATTTCACAATGTAACAGTCACAAAGCACAATAAAAAATATGTGAATTGGTTACACTTTTTGCCTGTCTCATGTTTGTTGTTGCTGACAGACATTTTTGTAGCACTTGAAGGCACCACGCTGCAGCACAGATGAAGACCAAACATGCAGTCTCCGAGCGTAATTTGATCATTGTGGTATTCTGCATGTCTAATAACACAAAGTACTACAGTACAGTACAGTTTCATATTTGCAATAACAAACAGAAATGTTTGACACCCACATGCCCACTGTTGCACTTTGCACCGTTGTGGCAAACAGCTCTGACTGCATTAGATATATATCTGTATTTGTCTTTACACTTGTGACAGACTCACACTCATCTGTCAAACTTGTGAAAAGATTCCCATGAAACCATTCAGTCTACAGGCGGCATATGTTAAAGACATGAAAGGTCACTGTGACATGCACTCAGTCTTCTCAGTGCAGCTCTGTGTTTGCAGTTAAAATGGAGAAATATGTAGCCTGTTCTTTCAAAAAATGAGCACTGTAGTCAAAGAGCAAGGTGGAGCCATAGACTCAAAGTCACTACTCCCCAGACTTGAGGAAGCTCAGGCAGGCTGAAGGAACACTGCAGGAGTGCAAGACAAGCACAGCATTGTAAACTGACAATAACAGATGAGTCCTGTACTGTACTTTCAGTCAAAATCAGCTGTTTATAACAGTCAGTTGTCTGTCAATATAAAGCTAAGCTAAAGCTAAACCTGTTATCCTGAAAACAAAGGCCCATTTCTCTGAAAATACACACTGGACTTAAGTGACTCCCTGTCTCACTGCCTGCCAGACTCCATTAATATATTGCTCAATTTAACTTTTAGAAACATCTACTCCTTCTAAAAGATTATTCACAATATCTTATGACTCATAACCAGACACTAACTAATTCTGCAAAAATTCTGTGTCAATTTTCACTCTATTAATTATTAATGTGAAAAGGGCAAACAAAAACAGCCCAGATGAGAAATTTCAAAGGAGGACACTGAGGCTGTGGCGTTGTTGTCAGAAAAGTGAGTATTTCAACTTAACATGTTTCCCTCATCTCTGACGACATGTTATGGTCATTTTATGGTTTATTTCTGTACATAGGTTATAATTTTTTCCTTTAATTTAATAAACCAAAGGAAAATGTTAATGTCCTGTATTTACAACATGGTCAGTGTAGTGGAGAGGACACTATTCTGTCTGGTACCCTACCAGGCTCAGGGTTTGATCACCAGGTTCACACAGGGAGTGCCAGCCAGAGCACTACTTAAGGCTGTTCAGAGTATGTGCGAATAAAGGACTGAGAGGCAGATGTGATATTCTCTTCTTCTCTTTACTCTCTTATGCAACATCACATACAGGGTACAAGCCTTGGGTGTATGTGTGTGTGTGTGTGTGTGTGTGTGTGTGTTTCTACAAGAAAGAATAACAAGTGCAACTTAGTTAAAGATAAACATCTATATGTGGATATGGATATGTTTAACAAAGTTAAACATATCCATGAATTAACTCAACCTACAACATATCACCAGTCTAATATAAACAGACAATAATCAAATGAGGTAGGTAATCAAAGATTACAATCTTATCTCTCTCTCTCTTATTACACTGGTAAACAAACACTTTAAAACAGTCAGCACACAAATCTCTCAGACTTGTCTCACTCTGTCAAGTCACCACCGTTTTAACATATCACTTCCGGTAACCGAACTGGCATGACGCTCTTATTGTGAAAGTCCAACGTGTGCTACTTCCGGTGACAAATTAGCGTTAAACATCGGCGATAAACGCTACTTTAAACTAGTTACGCCGCATTTTAGTGCAGCGATAACACCCCCTAAACCGTACTTGACCCAGATAATGAACATGCAAGCATAATTATGGATAAACGTGACAATATTTACACCCAATGTGCAGGGACAGGTGAGCTAGGTGGCTATCTAGCAGGCATGAACACAGAGCCGACACGGCAGGTAATTAAAGTGATTTAGCTCTGAACTCTCGTCTACATCAGTCAATAAAGGTTATGCACAACTACATAAACACAGAAATATAACACAGGTCATACGATGGTTGTACTCACTTGTCATTCACGCACACACGACTTAAACTGAAGTTAGGGTCCCGCACAACTGTAGCTCACCGGTAGACTAGCACACACACTCACTTTTTACTGTGTGACGTCACTCACAATATAACCAACCCGTGAGCTGGCTCACCTATAAGATTAATACTGAGATGAACGCTGGTGAACAGATAAGTAAAGGCACATCAACAATAGTGAATACGATGAACAGGCGACTTTGAGGCCTTTTCTACAGTCAGACACAAACAGCAACAAAATCCCAAGGAAGAAGTTCTTCATCTAACAATCATGACCTGTTGCGCTTTTGTTTAGGGTTGGGGTTACTCTTTTCTTACAGAACATGACAAACTGTACATAAGGAGCACTACATTTTTTTAACCAAATACTATTTTAAGATGGTATATTTTAGACATTGCTTTAAATCAACCCTTTGAACATCTTACTTCTACTTTTTTACATTCTGTCAATTTTTAGTGACTGAATGAATGAGTCTAAATGAACTGAAATGAGGAAATTTTTGTTTCTCACAATCATCTTTCTTATTATTCTTATTTTGAGCTCACTAAAGTCTCATCTGTTTCTCCTAAACCCAAAAGCAGGAGACAAATTTAAGCTCTCCTTTAAAACAGCCAAGTTTTCTTTTAGCTCTCACTGTTTTCTCAAGCACTGATTATTTTAGACAAATTTAAGATTAGTGCAATGAGACAAAAAAACGAAAACAAAACATTTTAGGATCTCAAATTAGACTCGGGCTGAGACAAGACAAAGGCTGTTTCTCAAGAGCCAAATTTAAGAAGTATGAGAAAATGGTCATTTGTGTTTAGGAGCACAGGCTAGACAAAGCCGAGATCCTTTTCCTTTCCTCTGGGACATGTCTCTCAGACACTGACAGTGGCTTAACACTGTCATACTGTAGATTTCATGTCACTCACCTTACGATTTTGATTTTGCGAGGGTGTTTGATGATTTTCTCAAGACGTGCTGGTGTGATCAGTGTCAATAGCAAGATACTTTTTTTTTCTTAAAACACCACGCCTCTTCAACAGGCCAGGAGCTCAGCATTATAAAGCACCATCACAGTGACACGATCATACGCACAATGAGGAACTTCACACTTAACATGATAACAGCCTTACTTCTCTGCAGCCTCAGTAAGTACTGACATTGAATTAAAGCATTGCTTAGCTTGCTGTTATGAACATTACAGTACATGGAGGTATTGGTTGCACTCATGAAACACAACTAATCACTCTGCTGTGTGTTTCAGGCTGGATCTCTGTCTCAGAGTCTCAGACTGTGGAGGTTCAGTCTGGTGAAGACGTCACACTGCTGTGCTCCAACTTTTCCAGTGCTTTCACTCAGATAATCTGGTTCAGAGTGGTCAGTAGAAGTCAGCCCTGCTGTGTCTCTTCTATGTTCAAACCTTTTGAACCTGCTTCATTCTGTGATGGATTTCAAACTGGAAAATTTGAAATGAGATCCAACCTCTCTACTCTCTTTCTCAAAATCAAACAAGTGGATTCATCTGACTCTGGACTGTATTTCTGTGGATATTACATAAGCAAAAACCCGATTATTATGGATTCAACATACTTACAGGTTCAAGGTAAGACATTTTGGTGCTTTGGTGCTTGTCAGCTTAACCTTTAGAGTCTAATGTAATTATCTTTCTTGTAGAGTCTGATGCAATAACAAAGCTGATCTTTGTGATCCTGGGCGCTCTGACTCTTCTCCTCACTGTGGTCGTCATTTGTCTGACTGTTGAAATCAAAAAGCTCCAGAGAGGTAAATAGTTTTCACGTGTTTTCACATCATTTTTAAGTTGGAACTATATGACAGACAAATCCACAACTTCCTAATCAACAAAATGCATCAACAGCAATGTTTTCAAACAGTTTTAGTCAACTGACCAGACATATTGTTTCTGTCATTCAGCTCCTGTTGAGGAACAGAATCCACAACCGACAGAGGTGAAGTTTCATTTTTAAATGTATTTCAGCATAGTCACTTCAAGTCATTTGTCAGCTTTTGTAATTTTTCTTCTCACACGCTCAGTTTTGTAAGATGAGTGACTGAAAATACTGTCTTTCAGGGCTCAGATGAGCTGAACTATGCAGCGGTGTCTTTTCGTCCAAAAGCAAAAAGCAACCACAGGCCTGCAACAAAAGGAGAAGTGGAGACTAACAGTCCTATTTATGCTGCCACCAGATAGACTCAGGAAGCACCTGGAACTGCAGCTGGAAGTGGAACTAAGAAATGTAAAATATTCTTAATCATGCTTCTTTGTTTTATTATTTGTGTCATACTTTTGACTTCTTACACATTTCAATCTGAGAGCTGAAGAATATGATCTGTGTTTGATAAGGAGAAGCCGGTAAAAACACAGCTGTTTGTTTAAATTGCCTTATAGTGAGACTTAGGTGTGCAACAGTGCAGTTTCAAGTTCAGTCATCATTTCAACCATAAAAAATACAGTGTAATGAAATACTCAGGCCTAGAGCATGAATACAGAATCACTTGTGTGACAGGAAGAAGCAGCACAGTGTGGTCTGAATACAACTGAGGTGAAAACTATGAGGCCTAGTGTTTGCTGTCATCTGTCATACAGAGAAAAAAGCTCTAAATATGTATAAGCTTAGAAGCTTTTGAAAAACATGCAGTATATCACTCTAGTAATGGCACAGGTGAGGTGTCTGTATCATGACAGAGGTGTCAACCTCTAGAACTTGTGAAAAGATGCTTCACAGCCTCGTCTGAAACCATCCACTCTGCAGCCTGTACGTGTGTAAGACAGATCAGACAGCAGAACTACACCAGGTGCAGCTCGTATTCATCTAACTGTGAAGTCAGTGCAACCGTGTTTGCTGCTACCTGGGGGGCGGGGTCACACAAAGTTCACACAATCAGACAAAATGTAAGGTTGGGAGGGTTATTTTAAAAATGCATTCTGATACAATCACTAATTACCTATTAAAATATGTGGTCAGTCATCTAATACAAGTATCATAGTATTACAGTAATGTAGTCTGATTACCTTCCATCACTTTTGGATTACCTCAGTACTAAATGTGCTGAAATTGTTTATCCTAATATCATGTTTTATGTTTGTTATCTCTGCCTGGAGCGTGCCATGCAATCACTTGCATGTATATGTGTGACCAACAGATCTGCAGCTTGTCCACAGTTAATCTCATATACTACTGGACCAATCAGCCTTTTTTCTTGGGTGCCTGGCACAATAAGCGCACTCTTCTATTTTAAAAATGACTTCATATTTGCCAGACTGCCTGGCAACATATTTATGTTTTAACGTTTGTGACACATTGGGTAAAAAAAAAAAAAACACCTTTTGTCCCCATTTTCACCATACTGCCATATTACTTATTTAATCATGCTTTAATTATTGCTTTAACTATATTTTAATCACTCATCTGTAACTTGTAAATACATGCTATCCTGGTTTGTTTGTGTTTTACATTATATTTAGTCACAGTTCATATTATCAGGAAACACAAGGACAAGTCTTGTTAAGTTTAATTATTGTGTATTGGTTCATAGCATTTGTTTCTTTGTTACTTACCATACATAGTGCTCGCACTTCCTGTATGTACAGTGACATCATCTGTGACATCATGGGGTTAAGCCAAGTCTGGGCTTTGTTAACTGGGATAAGTTCATCTATGTTGATTGTAATCTGTTTAGGCTTGTTCCAGTATATGTATGTAGTAAGTTATGGGAGAGTGTATAAAGTTTAGTCAAGATGAATTAACTCTTTTACTTGTCTCAGGTGGTATATTTAGCTTTATCGGTTGAATGGTACAGCCCAATTGACTCCAGCAGATGGCTTGAAGGCTGTCATGGGGAGAAATGTCTGTGTGAAGCCGTGTGCACCTGATGTGAGGTTATTTCTTTGTGTACAAGTATGCACATGAAGTGTGAATTAATATATTTTGTTGAGTTTGAATGTCAGTGTTTTACTGTGTGCACCTGATGTTCAGTTAATTCAATTCAGTTCCTGTCAAAGTTGTTTTTGTTTTGGTAAATACTTTTTTTTTTTTTCCACTGGACAACTTCCGAGTCTGCCTCCTACTTCATCCTCTGGCTACAACTATCTCACAGACCTACTAAAGCTGTCTCTGGCCTGATAGCAACACTTGACCTAATATGTTCTAAACAACATATCAAGTTTATATTAGAAAGCAAATATGAGGTCTACATGCAGTTTTTAACATGGTAAGCAATTTATTTCCCATTATCTGCAATAACACTCACAATTTACCTCAAATTGTGTGACTGCAGACATTGATGTTCACTTTGATGTCCAAATTCCATCTTTTAGGGATGGGCAGATCGTTACTGATACCCACAAGGTATTGATTCCCTATATCAATAATAAAATTATATAAATACAAAATGTGGGTGGCTGGGCCTTTAAGTGTTGGTCTTCATAGATTTTTCTTAGTCTGGCGTAAGATCTACTGGCAGAGCTCAGGCGATGGTTGACCTCAGAGTTGATGTCAGCTTTTGAAGAAAGAAGTTTGCAGAGTTAGGGAAGTGGTCAACATTTTCAAGAGTGGATTTGTCCACTCTTACAGTGGGCTGGGTCGATGGCTGGAGGGTGGAAGTGGATACAGGATGTGGGTCTTCTTTATGTTTGAGGGCCTGTGTCCCCAAAAGTGTCTTTTCCTGGCTGAAAATGCCAGACGCTCTTCTGAAAATGTTGCTGGCAGCGCATGAGAGCGTTTCAGATGCACAGCATTTTTTCAGCAGAGATGCTCTGGTTGCTATGATACGAAATATCCACAGATGAGTAGGACACACTTTGTGGCAGCCTATTTGACCCGTCACTCCTCTGCTGTGATTGTTTGGCTAAGGTTCAAAACTCTCTGCCACCAGAAAAAAATGCCAAATGCTCAGCACAAAATAGACACAGACTGCCTCGTTTGTTACGGAGTTACAAACCATTGAAAACAATTCAAAAGTATGCTTGCCTCATGAAAAAACACTCTGGTGGACGCAGCCCCTAAGGCTAGGTCCAGGGTTCTGTTCATGTTGAGGAACATAAGCAGCAAGAAAATCCCCTCCAGGTTTGGCCCTTTTGTGTAGGGTTACTGTTTCTCATAGAATAAGATGACAAAATGGAAAATGGGAGCAGTACTTGAATACCATAGGTCTTCATCAGGCTTCTGACAGTTCCTGGACATTTAATTGAATAATATGAATGAGTGGAATTGATGATGACATGATGGGTTAACACTGTGCCACACTGTAAAAACTTCACAAGTCAATCCTTTGGCTTTGCTTGTATGTTATTTTTTTAATGATTTTTCAGAAGTGCTTGTGCAGTAAGTGTAAATACAGCTACAGTAGGCTAAACACCCCGCCTACTGAAACTCTCTCACAGGAGCTCAGTGATTTAAGGCACTGTCACAGTGACACGATCATGTGCACAATGAGGAGCTTCACCGTGATAACAGCTTCACTCCTCTGCAGCCTCAGTAAGTACTGACATCGAATTACTGCACTGATAACTATTAATGAAGTAACAGAAAGGCACTGGTTATGTTCCTGTTGCTCTGTCAGAAAAATGATGAATCTCTCTGCTGTGTGTTTCAGGCTGGATCTCTGTCTCAGGCTCTGAGTCTCAGACTGTGGAGGTTCACTCTGGTGAAGACGTCACTCTGCTGTGCTCCAACTTTTCCAGTGCTTTCACTCAGATAATCTGGTTCAAACTGGTCGATAGAAAGCACCCCCGCTGTGTCTCTTCTATGTACGAACCTTTTGAACCTGCAAAGTTCTGTGAAGGATTTCAAACTGGAAAATTTGAAATGAGAACCAACCTCTCTACTCTCTTTCTCGAAATCAAACAAGTGAATTCATCTGACTCTGGACTGTATTTCTGTGGATATCATGCAGGCAGAGACCCAGTTATTGTCAGTGCAACATATTTACAGGTTCAAGGTAAGACGTTTTGGTGCTTTGGTGTTTGTCAACTTAACCTTTAGAATCTAATGTAATTATCTTTCTTGTAGAAGAGTCTGATGCAATAACAAAGCTGATCTTTGTGATCCTGGGCGCTCTGACTCTTCTCCTCACTGTGGTCGTCATTTGTCTGACTGTTGAAATCAAAAAGCTCCAGAGAGGTAAATTGTTTTCATGTGTTTTCACATCATTTTTAAGTTGGAACTATGTGACAGACAAACCCACAACTTCCTAACCAACAAAATGCATCAACAGCAATGTTTTCAAACAGTGTAAGTCAACTAACCGCACATATTGTTTCCGTCATTCAGCTCCTGTTGAGGAACAGAATCCACAACCAACAGAGGTGAAGTTTCATTTTTAAATGCATTTCAGCACAGTCACTTCAAGTCATTTGTCAGCTTTTGTCTTTTTCTTCTCACACGCTCAGTTTTGTAAGATGAGTGACTGAAAATACTGTCTTTCAGGGCTCAGATGAGCTGACCTACACAGTGGTGACTTTTCATCCAAAAGCAAAAAGCAACCACAGGCCTGCACCAGAAGGAGATGTGGAGACTAACAGCCCTATTTATGCTGCCACCAGATAGACTCAGGAAGCATCTGGAAGTGGAACTAAGAAATGTAAAATATTCTTAAATCATGCTTTAATTAAATACTCAGGACCAGGACATAAGTAAGGACTCACTTGGGTGACAGGAAGAAGCAGCACAGTGTGGTCTGAACACAGGTGAGATGGCCTGTGGTTTACTGAAGATTTTAAGATCTACATATGTATCAGCATAGAAGCTTTTGAAAAACATGCAGTACATCACTGTAGTAATGGCACAGGTGAGGTGTCTGTATCATGACAGAGGTGTCAACCTAGAACTCGTGAAAAGATGCTTCACAGCCTCGTCTGAAACCATCCACTCTGCAGGCTGTAAGACAGATCAGACAGCAGAACTACACCAGGTGCAGCTCCCACCCATCTAACTGTGAAGCAAGTGCAACCGTGTTTGCTGCTACCTGGGGGGGGGGTCATACACACAGACAAAATGTAGGGTTGGCAGGGTTACTTCAAGTCACTGATTACCTGTTAAAAAAGTGTAGTCAGTAATCTAATGCAAGTATCACAGTATTAAAGTAATGTAGCTTGATTACGTTCCTTTACTTTTGAATTACTTCAATACCAAATGTGGTGAAATTGTTTAGTCTAATATAATGTTTTATGTTTGTGGGCTGGAGGGGATCATGCGATCACTTGCGTGTGTGACCAATGGTGCTGCAGCTTGTCCACAGCTAATCTCAGCCCTGACTGTACTCTGCTGGCCTGTGCCACGATTGGAAAATTGTGAGACATGAGAATTGATTGCGTAGCTCCACACAGTCACAGACTTCAGCATCAAGCTCAAGAGAGACTGGCACAAAAGTAAACAGTGCGATGTGGTGCTACTTTTCATCTGTAGATACAAATACTGCAAGATGCACTATTTGTGAGGCTGAGGAGAAACAAGACAAAACCTTTTTATTTACTTGTACTCTTGTCTGCTTTTGTAATAAATTTATCATTGAACAGCATGTGTCGTTTTTTGTTTTTTGTTTTTTGAATGATTTCAATTGAGTTCAATGATCTTTTTTCTAACCCTTACTTTGAAAAATCACACATCCATTCAAGAAACTATCAGTATTGGTATCTGTTGGTAAAATTGTAAGAAAAAATAGGAGAGCCTGGTCCATGTTGTATTTGGGTATCTCTGCCTTTAAAACCCCTGATCATGATTAATCTTCTGGTTGTGTTGACTGTCCAGTTTAAATGAGTTTTTTAAAATTCCAACAGACCCATGACCCACTTTGAAAGTTCTGAACAGTGTGGAACTGCAGAGTGCTTCATCTTCATTAAAGAATTTTAAAAATCAGGTTTTTAACCTTGTCAGCATGACCATGTTGTGTTTTTCTTGTGGTACATGACGTATCAGGTGTGAAACAAACAGGAAACACCATGTTTGAACAGTTCTTGATTTGAAACTGCAGTGAGCAAAGGCAGTCTCAAAAACACAAACGTCCCCTCTGTTTCTCCAAGGACGTAATGTACATCTGTGACCATGACTATCTTTTCATGTGTCCTTTTTGATGTATTAAAATTTTGCACTTTGCTTGCTTCAAAACAATATTATGCAGGAATGTGAAATGTCCAAATATGACTATGACACAATAAACTATTTGCACAACAGTGTATTGTATATAGTGTTGGGGGAACATGGTTCTGGCACATCACCGAGCCATGTTTCTGGTCTTCCCAAAAATCCTGAACAGCAGTTTAATGGTCAACAGTTTAACAACAGGCAACAAACTGGTGATTTTCACCATCTGTGCTGGCAGCAGCAGCGGTGTGCTTTTTAAGGACTAGTGTGTAGGATTGAGAGGCAACTTACTGGTGAGCTTGCAGATTACATAACGCCTCACCTTGCAAGCATGTTAGAGAAAATGACAAAATGTGAAAGGCTGTATTAGATCCAGCGTTTGGTTTGTCCGTTCTGGGCTACTGTCCAAACATGGCAGTTCAACATGTCAGCCTCCATGGAAGAGGACCCACACCCTTTGTGGATATGTAAGGTTCATTCTAACCTAATGAAAACACAACAGATGTTTATACATCTGAAAATGTGTTATTTTATTTAAACATCCAGCTAACAACATCAAGCTACCATTTATTTGTGTTTGGCCATCTGATGAGTACAAGCCCAATATTCACTCTCCTTCTGGCTCTGTTTTCGCCTCCACCAACTCCAAATCTGTGGCTTTTTAGCTGCTAAATGCTCCACAATGTTCACTTGTAACTATAACTTACTCGCTTTGTAACACCAATTGCACAATTTGAAACAGTTAAATGATTGTTAAAGTAACCACAGGACAAAGATAAATTAACTTTGAAATATTTGGGGGAATATTAGGGTTAATTTTTCAACAGCACATGCTGAGGAACTTCTTTGTGTTGTGCTGTAAGCTTCATAAATCAGCCTTTGATTTGACTTGATCAAAAGTCTTTGGCCAGTTTGAACTAAGAAATGAACACATAAAAACACCCTGCTCCTTTCTAACAAAATCCAATATTATATTATATTATATTATATGAACCTTAAAGTGATATTCCATTTTGCCAGAATAAGCCATTCAGTAAGTACTCACCACTATGCTGATGTGATGATAAGTGAAGATCTTCAGTTCACCAAACAATCCTGGAGTTTTAGGAGAAGCAGGGTAGCAGCCTCATCCAGTACAATGGCAGTGAATGGTGACCACGGCTAAAACGT
>JAJHUR010085099.1:15256-32362 GCA_027495735.1 Lutjanus campechanus | reverse complement strand
TTTATTATAAAGTGTTAGTATGGCATCTAGTGAAAGTAATACACTGAATTTGGACAAGTACCTCACAAACCTACTTCAAAAAGTCTAGGCTGTCCCTTTAAAATGTCAGTAATTATTTTATTATCCGTCCATCCATCCCTTTCTGTTTATACGTGTGTGTGTGACTTTGTGTGTCAGAGACAGCGACAGACAGACGAGTGTGTTTGTGTCTGTGCGTGCTTTAGTATGCACACGCGTGTTTCATGTCTCCACACATGGTTGCACCACGCCCTCACACACTTCCATGGCCAGGAGGTGTTTGTTTCTCTTTTAAATGGGCGACACGCCATATGTGTGGTCATTAGTCTAAAGACCGTCCTTCAGCCGCACCAGAGGACAACGTGTCAATGAGTAGATTAACTAGCCACCGGTGTTCCCCGGCTTTACTAAAGGACCTTGAATTATAGCAACTTTCACTTTGTTTCACTCCCATCAATTTTATGGAAAATATCGCACAAATCACAAATGCCATGACGGATGCGTGGCTTAGGGGTAAAATACCCCAGCATTTGTTTTGAACATACAACCAAGAAAAAAAGAAGAAGAAAAAAAAAAAGACGGCGGCGCGGTGACGTGTTATTGCCAGGCAGAGAGGAAATAATTGGAAACGGAGTTCGTGGAACACAGAATCAATTTGTATGTTTGCCTTAACTCATGTTGTAGTTCAGCACAGAGAAGAGAAGCACTGCTCTTTGCTCCACTTAAGGTTTTTAACCCCTATTAGACTGAGGCCCGTCTGACACCGTGTCCTACTGTAGCTACAGTAAATTGCCAATTTGGAACCTTCTGTCTGCCCCAGTCCTCTCTGTGTCCATTACAGGAGAGTCATTGGTCTGGTGCCTCATCTCTGTCACACACAACACACACACACACACACACACACACATATAGGCACATACATCCTATACACACACAAAAGTGAACACAAGCATACTTGCATTATTTCGCTGACAACCATAAAGATACAAACAGTGGATACATTCTTAAATTAGATAAAGGTGCTGCCTAGAACCATAAAGTGTTCTTCAGCTTGTCCCATATGAGAGCCGTTTTTGGTTCCCGATAGAACCTTTTATAAAAGTTCCATTTAGAACCCTTTAAGAGAATTCTCTTCCAAGAACCATCTGTGAAAGGTTCCACCCAGAACCCCCTATGGGAGGGTTACTGTAGGCAAAGGGTTAGGGTTGGTCTGATCAACACCGCCTAGAACCTTCTCCTGGGTTTCTATTCAGAAATGTTTCACCTTCTAAGGGTGCTAACAAGAACTATGCAAGGAGGTTCTACTGAGAACCGTTTATATTCCCAGGGTTTTATCTAGAGTACACTCAGGGAGTTTTTTTTTATGTAAAACCCACCCAGGGGGTTCTACCAAGAATCCTTTATAGTGTAATGATTCCACCCAGAACTCTCTTTAATGTTTCTATCCAGAACCTGTCCGCCTTCTAAGGGTGCTAACAAGATACCACCAAGGACGTTCTGCAGAGAACCTTTTTATATTCCAAAGATTTTATCTTGATCACACTCAGGGGTTCCACTGAGAACCTTTTTATATTCCAAAGATTTTATCTTGATCACACTCAGGGGTTCCACTGAGAACCTTTTTATATTCGCAGGGTTTTATCTAGAACACACTTGAGGGGTTCTACAGATAACCTTTTTGTATTTCAAAGGTTTTTAACTTGAATCCACCCAGGCGGTTCTACTGAGAACCGTTTTATACAATGGTACAAAGAACCCTTGATGAAAGACTTCTTAGAGGATTTCAACAACCCAGGACTTAAACAGAAGAGACAAGCATTTGTGTCCCACATGAAACCAAAGTCATTGTTATTAAAAGTAATATGTGAAAATGTGAAACATTATACCTGCTTATAACAACAGCTTACTGGCATTGTCATTGTGAGCATGATACATTTGGCTCAAAGCCTTTTCCTGTCCACTGAAAGAAGCTAATCTACAGTACTGCAATAATGTCTGATATTGATATTCTTGTCAGATGCGGGACTTGGATGCATATATTCGAACTGTCTCAACCTTATCTCATCTCTTCAAGGCGTAAAATTATTTCGAAAAAATTCAGCAACATTAGATGTAAGTACTTTAAAATCTATATCAACAGCTATGTTTTAGGTGGCATTTATTCATGACAAGCCCTATGTAAAAAGCGCTGCAAGTGTAAGAGCGTCAACCCTTCCTTAAAATTGAAATCTTGAAATCTATTAGTTGACTCTAATTCATAATTAATTAATATAATTAAGAGGGCAAGATGGACTATTCAGTTAGTCTTTGATGTCCATTTTAGGTAACAATTATAAATATCATGGTCCGAAAATCTGATTATAATTCATTCTGAGCATATTTGTATGCATGGCACAGTAATAAAAAACTTTATCAGCAGCAACATCACACACAGACAACACACATGAAACACATGCACAACTATTAACTCCCCTGTAAAAAAAATAAATAAATCACTTATTGGTCATCCCCACAAATAAAAACAATAATTTTGTATAAGCACCCATGTACACACATACTCTTCATAAACGCCCAGTAATTGAAAATACACACTTGTATTCCAACCCACACATGTACACATGTGTCACACACAACCACACACACATGTGGAGGATGTGGTATGGAGCAGACGCAGGGCCTTACCTGGGCCCTGTTAGCCCTGGGCCTGTCACAGCGTATGGACCGACCCATTTATCATGTAATCTGGTGTGGGGAATGGACGGGGCACTATCAGCAATCTGCTATTGATCCACGCCTGGGGCCCCAGCTATTGTTCATCTGTAGCCCTCGACTGGCACCCAGCATTAATGAAAGAAACTAAACAATGCATAGCAATCAGACACCCCCCAAATCACCCCGTCTTCCCTCCCTCTGTCTTAAGAGAAAGAGGACAGGAGCTGGTGGGGGGGGGGTTAAAGAAGGGAAACGGCAGGAAGAGAAAGAAAGAAAAGTTTTTTTTTCCCTCAGTTTGGCAGAAAACTTTTGTTATTATGTTTCTCTTTGAGAAGGTGTGAGCAGGGGGAGAAAAACACATTTATCATGTCAGAGATGGCTCATATCATCCCTGACCCTGAGCACCAGACAACGCAGTTGATATTGAAGCCGTCTATTGAATAATGCTCAACGCCATCCTCTGCCTAGGAAATAGAGACGTATGGTAAATCGGTACGATTGAGGGCTCCCAAGACCGCAGCGAGCGGATTTTTGCACGTTTTTCCTCTGAATATTGGCAAAATACTGATGCAGTCGAGGTGTTTAATATCTTAGTGAGACATTGGTCATTTGATGTCCCCCCCATGTGCTTTGAATGCAGACTCGTCAGGGGTCAAGGAATGTATTTCATTGAGCATGCATCTGGTTTTCTCACCCAGACAGCTGACTGGAGCCTCATTTATTTCAAATTATGCTGCTCAAGTTCAATGAGCAAATTCCACAATCAACCCAAACGTGAAATAATTTCTGTTAGTGTTTCTATTCTTGATCCAGTTGTCAGCTTGTCCTACGAGTCTCGCAAAGACCTTGATGGGTGGGATTTAAATAACAAAGAACAGGGCTCCTGCACCTTTTCCAAAGTCAAATTCAAGCACTTTTTTAAGGGTTTTTAAGATTTTCCAGCAGTGATTATTTCTCTGCTTTTTCATATTAAATCAGAAGTTATTTTGCTATAAACAACAGAATTATGCTTCATGATAGCATTCTACAGAAGGGTGACAAATTAAAGGAAAAGTTTCATGTTTCAAAATATGTCACCTGTCTGTAAGTAGACTTGGCATCCTATACAACATGGCTGAGCCAATATCTGATTTATTTTATTTATTTATCTAAAAAAAGTAAACTATTCAATTATGTAGCAGTTTATTTTTGAACCAAATTACAGTTCCAAGCACTTTTCAAACCTTAAAAACACTACATTAATATCCAAGTGTTTTCAAGCACTCATAAGAAGCCTGAGAGAAACTCCCATCTAAACAACCGAAGAGGGCACATGTCAGTGTCCTCTAAAACAACCCACACGATTATTTCAAAAAGTAAATGTGGCTCCAGTTTGTCATCTCTCAGGTTAATGTATAGTTAGGTCAAAAACTTTTGCAAATCTTGCAAATTAGCACTAAACAAAAAGTACAGGTGAGGCTGGTGGGAATGTCATTAGTTTTGCAGGTATTTGGTCGTAAACCAAAATACCAGACAAAGTTCACTTTTGATGGCTTGAAAGGAAAAATTAAGGGATCACCAAAGCCACAGCCAATGTGTCATCCTGAGGTGAGAATGAATACCTGTAAATTTCATGACAAACCATCCAATAGTTTTCACTCAAAACCACACATATTAACCTCATGGTGGCGCTATTAGGGGATCACAAAAGTCAAAAGAAGAAAGTGGTGGAACAACAGACCAAGAGACTGACACTGCCATCGATAGAATGGTACACAAGACAGGATGTCCTTCCTTTTTCAACATTTATAATTTCAGTGTCCGAAAAAACCAAAGTCTTTCCCTAACAATAACCACCACACGGGTTATGGTCTGTTATAGATTGAATAAAAATGAGTGAAGGCTTAATTGTAATTTACAAGAATATCACTTAATGTGGAAAAATACATCCTAACCAAAATTACCTTAAATCAGTCTTTAATGAAGGCCAAGTTAATTCAAATAAATACCATAACTGGGAGATTTTACATGTAAATCTTTAAAAAGAAATTTGAAAAAAGAACAGTTTGGGAGAAGACCTGAAACTATCTATTGGATATTGTTAATAACAGATGACACAATTCAAATCAGCGGTAAGGGGGTAACTGTTTGAGGTTCAGGAAGGTGTGATATTTTTTTAAAATGACACTATTCAAATCAGCGGTAAGGGGGTAACTGTTTGAGGTTCAGGAAGGTGTGATATCTTCACACAGTATTTCGATTTCTACACTATGTCTTAAAAGAATTAGATTTTGTCACTTTAACAGTGGTAAATACCTGGAAAAGAGCAGCTAAAACTCTAATACCAAGCCAATCAACTTGTACCAATAATTCTACTTTTGAAGAAAAAAAACTTTCAAAAGCTAAAAAAAACACCACACTGATAAAATGTAACACCACAAACCAGCACTAGTGACAAGAAGAAACAGGTCTGACCCCCTAAACTATACAAAATAATAAAATGCAAAGGACTAAATCAATACTAAAATAAATGTCCATCAGCGCTCTGCCTGTGCACCAGCTGACAGTCAGTTATCTTTTTTTTGCCTCTGACCCAGAGCCACAAGATCAACAGTCTCAACAACACAGAGAAAGCACACAAAGCAGCACAGTCTGAGTGTGGGGGCAGCCTGCAGTCTGCACACCCACTGCCCATGAACCTACTTATTAGTTTGTGGCTCTCACCTGATTGGCTAATACTCCTTGCATGGGTCCTAGTGTCCCCCTGCTACATTTTGTTGATACCAAATATAACAAAATACTTTTTTTTTTTTTCCCATCTTCATGTTTAAGAAGCCCCATCAAAGAACACCTGTGTACGTCTGTCTACAGTGAATCCCCTGTAGACCGACATACCCGTGCACACACATGCATAGACACGGCATGTCAGAGAGGTATGTCCTTTCACATGAATAAAAAGATGTTGCACCTGCAAGATATAAAAGTGGACCTGATCTGGACCAATCAGGGTCCAGTGTGTAGGAATCTGGGCCATTTTCCAGAGCTTTTGTTTCCAGGCAGAAGAGATGCTGATCTATCCGCGGAGGCTCCATTGTCATGTTGCAGTAGGAAGTATGCCAGCTACTAAAGCACAGGACCCACAGGACCTGAGAATTCATCAGTCGCTCCTGTCAGGCAATGGCAACATACAGCCTGCACCAAAATATACTGAAAAACACAGAAATAGATGTACAGAAACCCGCACTTGTTCACATTCACGTACATACTGTAAGTTCCATTTCTAAAAACATTCCTGGAGTCACTGAAAAATCTCATTTCACACATAGACACTGCAATGTTAAGACTGTGGAAGTGTGTGTATAGTGATAATGTGTGAGACAAATACCAAACTAATAAGACGGTGTATCTGTTACAGAAAAATAAAGAAGATTCTGTGTTTAAAGGCCCAGAAAAAAACGTATTTCTCAGTCTGCTTCTTACAATAAATGATGTGATTCTACATGAACACACTATTTTCTGCAACAGTTTAAACAGTTTTGGTTATTTCACATTAGGTATTTCTTTTTTCCTCTGTGCTCTTGTCGCCAGTTTGGAGTGGGTGGGGCTCAGCTGGAAAAGGGGTGATATCATTTACCTGTGTGGACTAATCAGGATTTAGCCACATTTAAATCCAAATCTGATGACAGTTTTGGGGTCTTTGGCCAGGCAGCCCTCACTAGAAAAACAACTGTATAGGTCGTCTATGCAAGCACCTTATTATGACCCATATATACATTTCCAATCCAGTCCAATCCACATTTATTTAACAGTTGACCAGAGTCCGGCACAATCAAATGTTCAGATGTTTTATTTTCTGAGAATTGACCCTAAGGGTACCATATACAAAGAAAACAGGATTGGTCCGAGAACAGAACCCTGAGGAACTCAGGGTCAAAATTGATTGTTAGGTGGTGACCTCTAGTGGCCATAGTAATTATGATGGGAGCAAATGAGGAAGTGAAGTGACATAGTATTAAGAGCGACAAAGTCCACATGGACAGGAGGTCAGGGTTGATGGATGGGTCGATGGACGCACCCATAGTTTTACCCAGGAGACAGCCGTTCATGTCCTGTGTACAAAAAGTCAACATTGACTTATTTTAACTTATGTAAGTAAGTGAATTTACGTAACATACTTGACTTCTGTCTTGTATGTAATGCAAGTTATGTTATGTACTTATTTTAACCCAAACAATGATATTTGCATAAAACTAACCAAGAAGTCGTGGTGCCTAAACCTAACCAAACTTTACCTTGTAAGGCAGCCGGATTCGAGAGATCAAAAGAATCCACCTTTTCAGGCATCAAGCTATCCATTTGTGTAATCACCAGAGGTGGTGTGAACCAATCAGCCTCCTCGGAGGGACTACTGCCAGCTTCGGGTGTGGTTTTAGGTGCACCGACAGCAAGAAGCGTCCATGGAAATGACTTGTCACAAACAAACAATGGCGGCTTGACAAATCTGATCAAACCAAAATTACACTGTCCTGATGAAACAGATTAGCTGTTTGTTTGTTTTTTTGTTTGTTTTGTTTTGTTGTTTTTTTTTAAATTTTATGAATAATTCCAAGAGATGTATTTTTAACTTTTTATGTATTATAGAGCAGTATTTGAGATTTAAAGCTAAGCTCCCAGGAGCAATAAAAAGTATGCATGTCGCATGTCAGCATGTCTACATATTTTTACTACTTTTACTTTTTTTTTTTTTTTTTTTTTTTTTTTTTACTTTTTTTTAAAAACATATTTTACTACTTTTTATCACTTTACGCTACTTTTTCTTCTTAGTTTTGGTTACTTAACTTTGGCCAAATTAAATGTTTTTGTTTATCATTTGTCATTGGTAAGGTATTTTGTCATTCTTGACATTATAATCTAAACCCTGTGATAGACTGAGATAAACTATCTGGCCAAAGATAATAAGTAGACCTTGCATTAGAGTTTAAATATTTTTATATCAACAATAAGTCAAATAACTAACAAGAATTACTTGTAGTGACAAATTATCGCTCTGTAGTTCTCCTCAGTGCTATGGAGTGTTTCATCAATTTGTATTTCATTGTTTTGGTCTCCGGCTTTAGTTTTTTTCTGCCACTGTGAGCTGAGAACCATTAGACAGGTTAGTGAGTGGTGGATAATTTAGTGCCCAAACAGTCTTATATTTCCCTCAGGGGTTGGTGGAGACCAAAACAGAGCTAAAATGAGAGTGACTATTTGACTTAGATATGTCGGGTGGACAGATACAAGGCACCAAATTTATGCCAACGTTGCTCCGTAAGTGCTGGATGTTTTAATAGCAAAAAAGGTGGTTTAAGTCATTTAATTTTGAATATTAATTTGTTTTCCTGGCTGGTTCCTACAATGACTGCTTTGTCACTCCACAGCTTAGTCTGTCTGGTCTGGTTGGTTATACGCGGACCTCTGTGTGGAAGTAGTCTCTCTGTGTGTGTCTCTCTCTCTCTCTCTCTGTCATAAAGCAGTGTGATTGCCCATAGCATCACCATCTGCCAGCTCCACGAGGTGAAACACTAAGCACTCTAGTGGGATGAATGAGTGATAGGAGCACGAGTGTTACGAGAGTGTGAGTATGTGTGCACCCCTGATATTATCCACACACAGCGTCACACACACACACCTATCCTCGCTGTTAACCCTGGTGTAAACAGCTCAGTCTTAACGTTGCTGCGATGCCAGTCTCCCTGCAGACAGACAGATGGAGGAGCAGACAGAGAGAGAGACAGACAATAAGTTAGCCAGCTAGTCAAGCAAGTTACCCTGAACCACACTACATGATTTAACACCACAATGTGTCCAGGGTGACTGATTTTCAGGACTGTGGATAGCCTGCGCTGATCTGTGCAAATTAGGGCAGATCCCCATGAACAGTCAGCACATGTTGCTGCATCTTGTAGTGTGTATGGGTTCAGCATTCAGGTTTACTCCATCTTAAATGAACATTAGACAAGTCAGTTATTTAAAACTTGTTAGGTTTCCAGCTGTGTGTGAGCCAATTGAGCAGAATATTAAGTCTTGTAGTGTTGTTCCTGCTTAAAGCAGACAGCCATATTAAAGTCAAACAGAGAAAAAGAAAAATACTTAGACAGTAATATATATATAATCATTCACTCAGTCACAGTCTGGGCTCCATTTTGGTGTTAGAACACACCTGTCGTGTCGCTTTTGTATCTTGGTGACTCACCTTTTGCCTCACTGGGAGGGGAGGTTCAGTGGAGGGTGTTGCGATGCCAATCCAGCAGCAATCACCAACCTTGGTGCCAAAAATGAGGTGTCTCACACGGCCAGCTCAGAGCTGGATGACAGCTCAGCTCACTTGTGTTCTATAACATTTTGGTCACTGTTTGATGAAGACACACCCACATAAAGCTCTCTAAAAATCACACAAGTCCCTTAATATTTGCTCTGCTTCCCACCTTCATTCTACGCTCTACAAGCAGCTGATCACACAGAAAAACAAAAGTTTATTCTGGTCATTGCGTTAATGCCAATGAGACAGAATGAAAATAAACGAGTGATTCTTACCATATTATTATCATTCTATTCTAACAGCCTTTATTCTAGTGACTTCTTTACAGGCATCCAAAGGTAGCAGGCATCTGCAGTCTCTAACTGGAGTGATGTTGCACAATTTTGCCGCACTGTTCAACAGACAAATTTTGAGCAGCTCACACCAAACTGTTGCAGAATAACTGTAGAAGCCTCTATGCTCATGAGCACATGAAATTCATCATTATGATTAACTGAAAACATTTCACAAAGCTCGATGAAAAATTATGGATCACTTTAATCTTCTGTCTCCACCAATAACTTCCTCAAAACCATCCATTGCTACCACTCTTCAAGATGGTGGTTGCGTGCAGGCCCTAGGCAGATCGCATTTTACTGCAACCTGGCCGTGCTACTGGGGTCATGAAAAGAAGCCCTCAGTGTCTTCTTGTGCACGCAGAGCTAACTAACACTGTTGACTTGTGAAGGTAAACACCACTGAGAGGTGAAGTCAACAACAGTGATGTCTTGTTACAATGGTACCTGTCAACGGGAGGGATATATTAGGCAGCAAATGAACAGTCAGTTCTTGAACTTGATGTGTTGAAAGCTGGAAAAATTGACAAGTGTAATGGTACATAGGGGCGTTTCTTGATGCAAGGGGTTGTGCCACAAGATGGCATCACAGTAGATGATTGACAGGTGGTCTCCTTGGAAACAAATAACACAACTGCACAAACACTTCCCATCTGCACCTGACTGGACTTACGCTTCCACTCATGGACTGTCCTCTCCCAGATTTGAAATAGGTCACACTTGACACCCTTGCATAAAGTAGCCTAAGACCTCAACTTTATGCAAACGAGGAGCCACCAATGTGATACCCCGCCTCTCAAAACACAAGGCAATGCTACCAGAATGCATTGTGCACCTGCTTACGTATGAATGGGAAGGAAATGACAAATCCTATGCACATGAACCCTATGGATATGAGAGTCTTTGGCAGGGGCAAAATTGGGACAAGGATGAGGTCAGAGCATTTTCAAAACAGCAGGTCTTGTTGGGTGTTACCCATAGGCAGTGGTTAGTACCAAGCAAAAGTAGTCGAAGATAGGATAACCGGTGTACCAGCGACAGGGTCATTGGCACTGAAGGCACATTGATGCTTGTGGGGAGAAAAGGCTAGAAAAGGCCCGATCCAACAGAAGAGCTACTGTAGCACAACCTGCTGAAAAAGTTAATGCTGACATGATAGAAAAGTGTCAGAACACACACTTGTGCATATTGGGCTGCATAGCTGCAGACCAGGGTATCCATGCTGACCTCTGTCCATCCCTTAAAGTTCCTACAATGGGCATGTGAACATCAGAACTCAAAGAACCACTGCAAAATGCTTGATTTTGTCAAAATCCAGGCCTAAAGCCTTGTGCCATACAGACACAGCTGTTCCACAAACAAACTGATGAGGTGATCATCTCTTTCCAAAACTCTGCCCTCTGACAATCTAGAATCAGCCAAAAAAAAAAAAGAAAAAAAGAACAGACAAGCTGAGTCACAAGCGATGCCATCAGCCAGCTAGAGACGGGCAAGTTCACAGTTTTCCCTGCAACCTTCTAAAACGGTTCTGTCTTGTTGTGTATCTTTGGTCTGAACTGGGCTAAAAGGATCTGCTAACTAACTTTGTGGTGCCAGATACCACTGGACAGATTCAGGGGTGTTGTGGAGCCTCAACAGTCAGAGCTGTTCTGGCGACATGAGGGGGACCTACACAATAACAGGCTGTTAGGTAGGTGGATTTAATGTTGTGGCTGATCGTGGTAAAAGCAAGCACTCAAGCACAAAGATGGACAGGACGGACATTAAAGTACCTGACACATGAGGCACCATTAATAACATGTCTAACAAAGCAGCACAAAGTACATGGTAATCAGCCCATGCTTGTAAAGTCTGTATGTTTTACATGTGTGCACAGACTTCTGAAAAAAACTAATCTCGTTGCCTCGTCTCATAGTATGATCTAGAGACCACCATATTGGATTGACAGTTTCTCTCATTAATATAAACGGTCATCTGGGACAGCCAAAATTGTACAGTCGACAGAGGCCTTGAGTCAGTCAATAATTCAGAGGCAGTTGGTGGGTAAGGTAGACTGTCAGGCAATGGATAAGTCAGACAGTGGGTAAGTCAGGCGGACAGACAGTTGGGGGGTAAGTCAAACAGACGTAGAGTCAGTGGGTAAGTCAGACAGACAGTCAGGGGTAAGTCAGACAGACATGTATCCTCCCCCGAGGGCTCCAGGGGGAAGGGGCTGTGGGAGAGGCAGCAGCCAGGAGATAAGGCTCTCACGTGGGGCTGCTGTCGTGTAATTCCCCCCTTTAATACAGCCAGGCCCTGGTTCTCAGCTCAGCCCTGATCTGCACAACCTCTCCTGAGACTCAGCTGTCACAACCCAACCCTGCCACGACTCTGAGCAGCCACACACACACACGCACACACAGAAAAAAAGGTGCTTAAGCGTTTGCACGAGTGTGTGCGTGTCAGAGAACGAGAGCAAGTTCTGAGCCATGTGTGTCATTTTCCATGAGAAGCTCAGGCAGGCTGAGGCTAAAGCCAGACAAGTTCCTAGAGGGAGAGAGGATCAAGGCACAGCGAGCGTTACTCAGATCTATGTGCTTACAGTATATACAGCTGTGTGTCGACTCTGTCTCCCTGTCTGGCTTGTGTGTGTGTTCTCATACATAGACATGAAGACATGCTGTCTCTGTCTGCTGCTGCAAAAAAAAAACCAAAACAAGTCATTCTTTAGTCTTACAAAATTCTTCGTATCCACACATTCATGGATCAATGAAGCTGCCGAGCAAACTGGTCTGCGACTGGTGTCAAATGAGAGAACCTTGCTCAAGGGCATTTCAGCATTAGAGTCAGCACCGCTCTCCACTGACAACTTGTGGAATTGTTTGAAAAATTGGACAAGTTAGTTATAACAGTGGTCCATTAGCAGCCCATTCTCACTTACTACATGTCAAATACGGCAGCTTGGTCAGTGCCCTTACATGCTTCAAACTACGAACACTGTAGCTACCCTTCTGGTGTAATTACTGGAGTTAGCATTATGTTTTGTGTGCCGTTGAAGTCAGGTGACCTAGTATAACAAATGTCCTCATATGGAGGAAATGGGGTGGATGGATCACACAAGAACAGGACTGCAGGAGCTGACCGGAACAATGCTACACCGTGTTTTCTTTCCAAGTGAGGAAAGGTGCAGTCCGCAACATCCCAGTTTTTTTAAGCACTTAAAGACTGAATCATCACTACATCAAATCGTCCCAGTCAGACAGAGCGCAGTTCGTAGAGTGAGAGGTATCTTTTTCCAGTTGTTTTCTATAGGCAGCAAGCATTTTGCACACTGTTAATGCGCCCTGGGTGCCTCATGTTTTAAATGAAAGACAAAACAGATAATAAAAACTAAAGTGACATTTAGCTGATGAGTTGTTAACCCAGTTGTTTCTGTGCCTCTACTTTGAAAATCTTACTGGACGTTGCAAATTTAGGCAAAACTGGCACCAGAAGAGTACTTACAGCATCATAGCTTGGAGCTTAGAGCCACAGATAAAGCTGCTGCACAGGGTTGCCAGGTCTGTGTGACAACATGGCAGATCAAAACCAGCCCAACAGCCAATAAAACCAGCTCCGGCAGGCGGAGAGCAGAGGCACATCGTATTGATGTGTACATCTGTGGGCATCCGTGTGACTTGTGCCAGTTCCATGTGTATATGCGCTGATCTGGAGTCAGTTCAGTTGTATAAATAATATGGATGTGTCTTTATAGATATTATTAACGTAATTTGCATGCAAAATAGCACCACCCACCCAGCGGACAAAAAAATTCATCCAGTGGCAATAACCTGTTCTGCAGACCTGGTATCCCTGCTGCCGTATTTGATGATTTGGGACAGAAAATGTATTGCAGTGAGCTATATGCAGCCCTCCAACAAAAACACTGTGCCTCATTCTATGCCAGGATGTTTATCAATTAGTCAATCAGTAAATGGTGTTAGGCATAGTTTGAGTTATGGAGGAGCTAAGGGGAAGACATGAAAAGGACATGGGCTCCCCTGAAAATTTACTATGAGACTTTTACGGGGAGCTCTTAAACATTCGTCATTTATAGTGTTACAGATTATATTTCTTTTCTTATTTAAGCAGCACAATAAGTCTTTATTTGTAGTTTAAAAAAAACTCAACTTTGCTAATCATTGTTTAACGTGATGTGTGATTCTTGAAGGCATGTGAATGTGAAGCAGAAAAGCATGGCCTGTGCCTCCCTGTTGATTTTGTGATTTTTTTTTTAAAAATTTTTACTCTGACTATTCTTTGATTTTGAACAGTAGCTTCATGTTATTGTTATGTAGCATCCATAAAACGTCTGTAGTAGTAACAATAGAATGTTTTTCACAGTAACCCTGTGACCAACCGCGCTGCTGCACACGTCCATGTATGCATGTGCAAGTGACATGTTTTAGTAGCAGTGTGCACCGGAAAATAGGGCTCCCCTGAAAGCCACTGTGTGATTCAAACCCTGGTGTTAGAATGAAAACTACCATGGGCATTTATTAGTACTTTTTAAGCTACAGTATAGCAGTTGCGTATCAATGCTGACAATCCTAAAACATTTGTTCACAGCAAATATAGAAGGCATACGGGCCTGCTTCTCTGTCATGCCTAAACTATGCTGGTTCCCCACTAAACAATCCTAGAAAATACTGGCCTATGGTTGAATCTCATCGTCCACACAGCCTTCTTAGACTACCGTTAGAGGCCCCAAAGTTGCATTTTTTCCCCACACATGGTAGCTTTAATGATTACAATTATTTTAACTTTCTTTATTTGAATCTTTTTGACCTTGATTGTGCATTGGTAGCCCCATTGACTAGTTCTTGCCACTGATAATACCAATGATGACTTGAAATAGTGTCCTTTATTTTTGCATTAATGTCCTTTATTAGATAATACATCAGATGTGTACAGCATATGTACAGAAACTTTTTTTATTTGCATATTATTGTTGCAGCATTTCTAAAAATATAGACAAAACATGTTGAGAAAACTGACCAACTGATAAACAGGATTTTCACCTGCCAGCACATAAGTTACATGTTTCATTGTGTGTGTTTGCTTCATGAAGGTATATATGTGACTGCAGCTTCATCTGTATTGCTCACATGTTCCTGGTTATTAATATGTCCTACACTGATAATCATATATGACCATATTTAATGTTACACAGCTCCCTCTGGTATGGAGATATTACAACTGGCCAAGTCATCTATCATACTCTCTCTGCTCTCCCCTGCCCCCACACACACCCTGTGATCCTACTGGTCAGCACTCACCGCCGCAGCACATCGTTTAATTATAAACACATCATGGAGGCATCTTTCTCTCACACTCACACACACACACACACACACACACACACACACACACACACACACACACACACACACACACACACACGCTCACACTGCTCGTCAAAGCAAGATCTTCAACAGAAGGAGTTTACGAATATTTCCACTATTTGAAGTATCTTTACACCCACTTGTAAAATAATCAATAACCATGACAGGAAGGAGAAGATTTCTGCCCATCTCAAGATCTATTCTCATGTATAAGAGACAATTTTTCTTTTTTACTGTCAGAACAGTCTGAACAGAACAGAACTGTAGATATCACTGTTTGGTTTCAGCTCAGAGAGCACGGACGCAGCAGGAGCAGAGGCCCAAAATATCACTGTGAAGTTCTTTTGCAATGCTTGTTTGCTTTTATCTGACTTTTTTGATTGATGAAAATTCCAATTTTGTCTTTCTTTTAGGGTGAGTGGGGCACTTTTTTTAACATTTAAGATGAGAAAACACAAGAGGGGAGGAGGTAGGGCTTGATAACACATAGGCAACCAATTTGACTTTTTGCCTTAACCGCTAAAGCCAAAGGCAGAAATCTCTTTGTAGCACTCAAATAAAGACCTGGTTTACAGTAACTATGCTATTAAACTGTGATCCGTCTCTGGATAAAGAAAGAAAAAAAACAAACCTTAATACAAGATATAAATGCACAAAAAGCACTGCAATCAGAACCACATCTGGAGGTGGTGTAGATGGTATTGTGATCAGATCTTGGCCCATTTCATCCAGTTTTTAAAAAAGGTCACCTAACTCCACCTCCTCCTGCAACCTCAAGCTGCCTTTATTCAGTAAATGAAAATAAGTGGAGCGCATGAGGCAGCATCACTTTGACTTAAGGGACTCTTGAGGGACCACTATGGTGTGCGAGATGAGGGTGATGGAAGAGACAAGCATAGTCAAGCTAGCACTAGTGTCAAAAAGTTTGTCCAAAGGCCGGAGATGCACCTGCTTTTAACTGCACGTTCGCATACGGGCCCCTATGCATCCATACGCATCATGGCTGCCTCGCATATCCTGCGCCCCTTTGGAGCAATGGTTGTGTGCACCCACAGAAATTAACATGACGCAAATACAAAGACGTGGTTAAACAGCAAGTATATCTCCAGCCTTAAAGTATCCCTACACTGATCCTGTGCAAAACATTTTCATTTTCATTTTCAGTCATTTTACATGGCATATTGGACATTTCAAATGTCAAATGCATTCATGTGGTTTCACATGTAATACATTTGGTGGCACGTGTGGCATTTTTGTGTGATGTTTCATGTGTGAAAAAAACAGTAAACATGTGAATTAACAGTTCAACATTTCAGGTACATTTCACATGGGACTTTTGGAGGTAATGCAACATGGTTTTTATGTGATGCATTCAGAGGCACGTGGTTTTCAGATGTTTCACATGTGACACGCAAAATGTCACGTGAAATGTCACATACGCCTCCAAATGCATCACGTGAAACTTCTGAAATCATGTTAATTTTATGTGAATTAATCACTTGAAAAATACTGTTTCAAATCTGATGAGTCGCGTGCATTTTTCGTAAGGGATCCATGTTAATGGAAGATATAATGGCAGTTATAAATCACCCATTCTTGAGAATTGGGACAAATGTCCAAAAACAAAGTAAAAAAAAATATTAATACCAACACTTGGAATTTAATTTCTTTTTTGGGTGAAGATTTATTCTTGTAAGGATTTATATAATGAAATATATGTAATTTAGGAAATGTTTTGCTTTGCTTTAATTTTTTTAATTTCTAAACTTGCCCTGTGCCAGAGAACACCCTTGTCCCAGACAAAAATTCACAACTTCAGATCATTTAAAAATGTGTCAAAAGGCTTCAAATTCTAATACTAAAAAAAAGACTGATAATATAGGTATAACTATGCACTATTGTTTTGAAATATTTTTTTTTATAAAAATGTCGGCCCTTTCAAGTTGTGTCCCACATTTTCATCAACTCCATCAGGTTTTTACAAAAAAATGATTTAATCTGGCATAAAAAAGGTTTAGCTATACCTTAAGGACCCCCTGTCTCACTTTCTGGGTTTAAAAAAAGGTGGAAATACTGCTTAAGCGCTGGTAAACTTTCTATTTTTAAACAAATAAGATTTAAAATAAGATTTTTGTCAACTCCATAGTCCTTCTATCAAAGCTAGATTATAACTATGTTACAAATTAATATTTTGATTAGCATTAAGAGAACTCTTAGCAACTTAAAAAAAAAATACAATGGCTACTCACTACAACTATGCTGTGAAATTACAAGTCCAAATTCTCAAAGAATGAGTGAAGTACATGAATATGTCTACTGCTGTTTTATGTATTCCACATCTGTGAAAGTAAAATGTGTCGTTATTCCATAGAATGGCAATTAAGTTTCATACAATTAG
>JAJHUR010085099.1:0-15236 GCA_027495735.1 Lutjanus campechanus | reverse complement strand
ATCCAGTTTTTAAAAAAGGTCACCTAACTCCACCTCCTCCTGCAACCTCAAGCTGCCTTTATTCAGTAAATGAAAATAAGTGGAGCCCATGAGGCAGCATCACTTTGACTTAAGGGACTCTTGAGGGACCACTATGGTGTGCGAGATGAGGGTGATGGAAGAGACAAGCATAGTCAAGCTAGCACTAGTGTCAAAAAGTTTGTCCAAAGGCCGGAGATGCACCTGCTTTTAACTGCACGTTCGCATACGAGCCCCTATGCATCCATACGCATCATGGCTGCCTCGCATATCCTGCGCCCCTTTGGAGCAATGGTTGTGTGCACCCACAGAAATTAACATGACACAAATACAAAGACGTGGTTAAACAGCAAGTATATCTCCAGCCCTAAAGTATCCGCACATTAGCACATGTGACTGATCCCATGTGACTGATCCCATGCAAAACATTTTTATTTTAATTTTCGGTCATTTTACATGGCATATTGGACATTTCAAATGTCAAATGCATTCATGTGGTTTCACATGTAATACATTTGGTGGCACGTGTGGCATTTTTGTGTGATGTTTCATGTGTGAAAAAAACAGTAAACATGTGAATTAACAGTTCACATGTAACATTTCAGGTACATTTCACATGGGACTTTTGGAGGTAACGCAACATGGTTTTTATGTGATGCATTCAGAGGCACATGTGGTTTTCAGATGTTTCACATGTGACACGCAAAATGTCACGTGAAATGTCACATACGCCTCCAAATGCATCACGTGAAACTTCTGAAATCATGTTAATTTTATGTGAATTAATCACTTGAAAAATACTGTTTCAAATCTGATGAGTCGCGTGCATTTTTCGTAAGGGATCCATGTTAATGGAAGATACAGTATAATGGCAGTTATAAATCACCCATTCTTGAGAATTGGGACAAATGTCCAAAAACAAAAAAATATATTAATAACAAAAATTATAAGTAAAAAAAAAAATTAATACCAACACTGGAATTTAATTTCTTTTTTGGGTGAAGATTTATTCTTGTAAGGATTTATTTAATGAAATATATGTAATTTAGGAAATGTTTTGCTTTGCTTTACTTTAATTTTTTTAATTTCTAAACTTGCCCTGTGCAAGAGAACACCCTTGTCCCAGACAAAAATTCACAACTTCAGATCATTTAAAAATGTGTCAAAAGGCTTCAAATTCTAATACTAAAAAAAAGACTGATAATATAGGTATAACTATGCACTATTGTTTTGAAATATTTTTTTTTATAAAAATGTCGGCCCTTTCAAGTTGTGTCCCACATTTTCATCAACTCCATCAGGTTTTTACAAAAAATGATTTAATCTGGCAACTGGCGGCTTGTCCAGGGTGTACCCCGCCTCTCGCCCGAAGTCAGCTGGGGTAGGCTCCAGCCCCCCGCGACCCTCACGGATAAGCGGTTACAGAAAATGGATGGATGGATTTAATCTGGCATAAAAAAGGTTTAGCTATACCTTAAGGACCCCCTGTCTCACTTTCTGGGTTTAAAAAAAGGTGGAAATACTGCTTAAGCACTGGTAAACTTTCTATTTTTAAACAAATAAGATTTAAAATAAGATTTTTGTCAACTCCATAGTCCTTCTAAATCAAAGCTAGATTATAACTATGTTACAAATTAATATTTTGATTAGCATTAAGAGAACTCTTAGCAACTTAAAAAAAAAATACAATGGCTACTCACTACAACTATGCTGTGAAATTACAAGTCCAAATTCTCAAAGAATGAGTGAAGTACATGAATATATCTACTGCTGTTTTATGTATTCCACATCTGTGAAAGTAAAATGTGTCGTTATTCCATAGAATGGCAATTAAGTTTCATACAATTAGCTCAGAATGAGGTTGAGACTTTCTTTTCAGAAATTACGTTGAGCAGTCGCCTCCTGTTGAAGTGCTATATGCAGTACCAACTCTGCTCCCGTGGGTAGCATTCATAAATTACTAAAAACTGCAGTGTCCAGCCGGATGATGCATAGTGCAGAAATTTGGAGATAGTTTCAACTTCACAGTGTAAAAGCCTGCAAGAGCAGAGCAGAGAAAGACTAGAAAGAGAGAGCAGAGGGCTGCGGATGTAGAGACAGAGATGTAGGGAGGTTTTTTACCGACATTAGCTTTATTGAGCTCTCAGATACAGATCTAAATATAAAAGTCTTATATGCAGACAGACGGCTGGTGGAGACAGAGATGGAGACTGTTTAGCGAGCAAAAGGAGACAGTGGACGCTCAGTCCTTGCCATCACATCTTTCCTTCACATTCACACTGAGTCACATGTTCCACTGGGGGATGCCAGCCCCTGAGAAGTGAGAGGTAAAGCACCTTGCTCTCAAAAGCACCCCGAAAAAGCTTTACTCACTCGGTCTTTGTGAGAGGATCTAACCGGCAGGCCTCTGGTTAAAACACCACGCCACAAAGTTAGAAAAGAAAACCTGAGAGACACGAGCAGACACTCAGACGGAGCTTCACAGGATTACAGCGGATGGCATCACAGGGCCATTTCCTCTCCCATCAGTGTCCAAGTGCTGCACAGAGGGAAGGGTTGATTTAAATCCTACATCACCTTCCATTGTCTAGTCCATCACTAACACTTAAGATTGTATCCACACTCCCTGTTCCCCCCCCTGCCCTGCCCCACCTTCTGTCTGCTCTCACCACTGTCCTCTCACCCAGCAGTGATGAGCCTGTTTCCAGTGCCCCGCGCTGATGCAATGAGTCACAGAGACGTGCACACACACACTGTGCGAATTTGAAATACATAACACAGGACAAATGAGACAGTAGATACAGTAGATGTGGACATCAAAAATATAACTGCAATCATAAAATCCAATTTATGGAAAGGAGTATGCACATGTATGAGCAAAGAAGTGGACAAAATACCATGATTTGAAACCTTTAAAAGTAATCCTGTCCACGGTGCTACTCCTCATCTCAAACCTCAGTTTGACCTACGTTTTACAAAGCCTTTTTAGTCATTAGTGGTGGTCAGTAAAAGACGCACAATTCAGTATTCTCATTCGGGCAAAAGACTGTAACATGATTAGAAATGCATACACTTGACATTTTTTCAGGTTGTCTGTCCATCCGTCCCATTCTCATGAATGCCATGAGGAAATTTCTTCAACTTTGGCACAAATGTCCACTTGGAGTCAAAGATGAACTGATTAGATTTTGGTGGTCAAAGGTCAAGGTCACTGTGACCTATGCCTCTGTGCCAGCGACAGCCTTCAGCCCGAGGCATCATGTTTTTGGGTTGTCTGTCTGTACCGTCAATCCATCCCAATCTCGTGAACTCGGTGTCTCATGAACTACTTGAGGGAATTTCTTCAATTTTGACAAAAAAACGTCAACTTGGACTCGAGGATGAGCTGATTACATTTTGATTGTCAAGGTCTCTGTGACCTTACATCTGTGCTATTCTTGTCACCACATTGTCTAAAGAACGCCTTTTGGGAATTTCTTCAACTTTGGCACAGATGTCCACGTGGACTCAAGGATGAACTGATTAGAATATGGTGGTCACGGTCACAATGACCTGATAAAACCTGTTATTATGCCTCTATGCCAAGGACAGCCTTGGCCTGAGGGCATCATGTTTTTGGGTTGTCTGTCTGTACTATCAACCCATGCCATACTTGTGAACTCAATGTCTCATGAACACCTTGAGAGAATTTCTTCAAATTTGGCACAAATGTCCACTTGGACTCAAGGATGAACTGATTAGATTATGGTGGTCAAAGGTCAAGGTCACAATGACCTTTTATTATGCCTCTTATGACAGTGACAGCCTTTGTCTGAGGCATCAGGCTTTTGGGTTGTCCCATCTATCCATCCCATTCTCTGGAACTCTACGTCTCATGAGCCCCTTGAGGACATATCTTCAAATTTGGCACAGATGTCCACTTGGACTCAAGGATGAACTGATTAGATGTTGGCGGCCAAGGTCACTGTGACCTCATGTCCATCCCATTCTCTTCAATTTGGTGTCTCAGAAATGCCATGAGGGAATTTTATTACGTCAGCCACAAATGTCCACTTGGACTCAAGGATGAACAAGTTCAAATTTGGCCAAGTTTTTGGCCATAACGCAAGGATTCATATGCTCATTCATATGCTATATGATTTTTAAAAATACACAAAATGTCTAATAGGATAAAATGATGAAGAGATGACATTTTATAACCAAAAGGTCAACTTCACAGTGACATCATGATGTTCTGCAAAAATACCTTAAGCTCTCTGTCAGTCCTCTGTGCTCCTCTGTAAAAATAGTCTCTAAGTGAAGACAGCATGTTTCTCACTGGAAATTAGTCACTAGAATTCATGTCAGTATAGTGATAACTTCCAGAAAATACACCTAATACCTTTTATTACATTTCCTTCAAAGTCTTCACTTCATATGAGTCTGGATAGACATGGAAGTAAAATGCAATGTGACTTGTTGGTGGAGGCATAGAGCTGTGAAGTGGTAATTCTAGTTTTAGATTTAAAAAAAAAAAGCTGCATTTTTCCACTCTTCCCACTTTCCACTGTCAGACAGTGACCTTCAGCAAGATCATTTAGCTTACCTGCCAGTTATGTTTCATTTTGCAATTGAGTTGGGTAGAGAAGTAAGTGATTTGGCACAAAGTGCAGTGGCTCCCTTTTCTATTTACTGAATCAACAATAGATGTTGAATCAAAAGTCTATTCTGAATCGCATTGATTATCACTTCATACTATCTAAGCAGCGGTGTGAAATTAAGCATTAAGAGCATTAAGAATTCCAAAGCCAATGTACAGAAGCGTATAACCTCATGAGGAGCACAAAATCTGGGGCCCAGAACACAACAGTCACCAGTGTAAGTCATACATCCAGATGGGTTTACATCTGGAGAAGACTGTTACCTTCAGCCAGAACAACTGTGTGTCTGTGAGCTATTAAATGCACAGGCTAGTGGATCTGGCTGTTTGAATTTATCCAGGTGATCATTGCTTCACTTAATAATGGCTTAGCCTATTAACTACAAATTATATATATTGCTGAGAATCTTTTCTTCTCACTTCAGTACGGATTCAGCCTATTTAATATACAGTTAATGGCTCCAACTCACTATTTGGACTGCAGTACTCATTTTTGGACAAGCGATTGCTGCATATTTTGCTCCTTATTGCAGTTAGTTCCAGATCACGTCAGTGCAGTATAAAAATAACAGAACAATAAGAGAATTGAAACTAATATGAAAAAAAAAGATTAGCCATTATTGCAAACTTTTGGTGAAGTTATAAAGTTGTGTTCTTCTTGCTGTAAGAATTCACAACTATCTCTTTCTGGGCAGCTCTCTCGTCAGTGTTTGATGCAACTTTCCTTCACTTTTTCACCTCCAGTTTTCATCACCAGCCAGCAACACAGTGTGTCCAGCTTTGGGTCCATCTAATGAGCTCATAAGTAGTCCTGCTGCAGGTCACATCCATTTACATCTTTAGCTGGAGGATTAACAGGCCTTGTGCAAGAAACGCTTGTCAGCATGATTTAAGAGAACTTGTTGCAATTACCACTTTTTTTTAGTGTATTTAGAACTTTCTCTTAGGCAAGAGCAAAATTCCCAGGTCTGCTAGATGAGTCATATCCAAAAAATCTAAAATCTAGACTGTTTTTAGGCAACATGCAGTCATTCTCGGATCTGTATATCATTGGCATACTTCACTTCAGTAGATGCCAGGAAAGTCTGCTTACTCAAGCAACTGTCTTTATGCATCTCACTGTCTTGAATCATATCCTGTGTTGCACCAAACAGTAAAACATCACTTTCTGCATAATATTCTCCTGTCCATCTCTGTGACAGCTTCCCATCTTAGTCGTGATCCAATTTGTCATAACTTCATTCTGGAAGAATTCTTCTTTATTTCTTTCACAGTACAGCCCCGCTCTGATAATATGTTCTTGGCAGCTGTTTCTAATTGTCTAATACCACAACTAACACTTGTATATCTAACATCTAACTTAATTTTTTGGTCCTGTTTACACCTGGCATTAGAACGTGTCTCTTTATGCGCCTCAAGTGACCGCTTGTGAACGGATCTCACTTACCCGCTTTATATGCAAATAAACAGGAATATCATTTCTGTTCGCAAAGACCATATGCATTGTTGTTTTAAAATTAAAGATACTGTAAAGCAACAATGTTCTGCGTTTGTCACACCACCGAAACATTAACCACACAGCCAAATCTGAATTAATAATAAATGCTAAGTATATAAAATTAAGTCTGAAAATCATGAAAAAGGGAGCGGTTTTCTCTGCACTGAAACGCTGGGGGCATGTCCGCTCCACTGTCTCAGTGTCAAACACCACTATGACCTGAAAACAAACTGAAGCATGGACACTCTGTCTAGGAGCTCTGTTGTATTTATTGTCTTCTGTGTCGGGCTGTTGGAACTGAAGTGAGCTGAAGTGAAGTATTGGTCTGATTCGGACTGAGAGTTGTTGAAGGTACATTTATAACTGCAGTAGAATCTACCAGAACTACATTTCTTACATAAAACTGCGCACAACAAGGGCTTTGAATTATCCTGAGTAACTGGGTCATGATTTTTTGAATTTTTCAAATCTATTTTTTTTGGTTTTTTGGCTCTTTGAGCACCACAAGCTGAGTGCCATTTGGACCCATCATATTGGAGAGAAGGCAGACATCTCTACATCCGATATCTCCAAAATTCTGCAACTCACATAAAAAAAAAATTAAATGGATAAATAGCACTACAGACAAGGGGAGAAATTTATGCAATGTATTTTAGATTTTGGGGTGAACTTTCCCTTTGAAGACATTTTGTGGGCTTGGTGAAACAAAAACCTCAAGCATGCCCAGTTGCCTTTGGATAGCTTCTTTAGATACCAAAACCTGGATGACTGCTTAGAAGGTTTTATTCCATTTTTAAAGCATATTCAATTTTGTTTTATCATCAGGTGTTTGTCTTACCATGCACAAAAGGCAGCTGAACTTGCCACACATTTCCCTTCCAGCATTCTCCACTGCAGCCGCTGAAGGTTTTTCTCACTGCTCCCACCTTATTCTAAACAGCCGTGGTCTTTCTCAATGCCGGGTCATTATGTTCACATCCTTTTATCATTTGCATATAGACAGTCTCCACAAATACCTGTAGTCACAACAGCACGCTCTCCTCAATTTGCTACTATATTGGAGCACACACACACACACTACACAGGCACAAACAAACACAAATGCAGTCTCACACACACACAGTACAAGGTAGAGACTGTGATTTGTTTGTGACCTCCAAAACTTCTTCTGTTTTCCTTACTTCTGTCTCATAAAAATGAGTCAGATCACACACAGATACAGCAAAAGAAGTGTCCAAACACACACACACGTACACACTTCTGTGTTCACACAGACCCCGGACAAGGTGAATGGGAATTACCCACAGGACCTTGCCAGAAACCTTCAGGCTGACACCAATGCCCTATGCAGCTTCAATAAGTGTGTGTTTGTGTGGACGTACACATGTGTGTATGTTTGTGGTGTGTGTGTGAGAGGGAGAAAGAGTGTGTGTGTATGTGTATGTGTGTGTGTGTGATGAACATGTGTGTCCTTTGAAATGTAATAGTGCATTTCAAAATCTGCTACACAAAGCACATTCTAAAACTATGGCTTGTCCATTTAAGCAAACATTCAACTGGGCGCCTACAGGTCAAGAGAGCTTTTTAAAATACATCACCCCTCTCTCTGTGTCTCTCTGGACAATGTGGGGGAGGGGCATCTGAAGGTTGACCCGCGTCTGCCCCCGCTCCCTCCATCCTCCGCCCTGTCCACCGCTGGAACAGCAGGGTAGGGTCACCCGCCTCCTCTGTTTCATCCGAAGATATTAGCTGTTCGAAAATGATAAATGTGACATTGGGAGAGAATCTGTTTAGGCTTTTATAATCAGAGAAAATGCTCACCCACCCACCCTCGCCTCCACCCACCCAAGCCTTCCACCAAACTTGTTCCATGCTTGACGACCTTCCAGCAGGTAAAAACAAATTAAACGCACAATGCTGTCTTTGAGTCCGATCTGCAATCTGAGGTTGTCTCAAGGACAAGCTGGCTTCAGGCTGCTGTACATGCACGCACACACACACACACACACACTCACACATGCACTCTGATAGAGCCTCCAAACCACACAGTGATGACCCTCAAAGATTCTTTTCCAATCCATTTTTTTTTTCTGGCAATAGAAATAGCAGCAGTATCAATAATAAGTTATGAATACATAAGAAAGTATTCTGGTAAGTCAGTAAATAAATTCAGACTTCTTAAAGTGGACCAACAATTGTAAGGAAAACCGCAAAATAGGTCATCTGTCATGGCTTTCCAATGGTTAAAAGAAAACGTGGACTGTTGGTTGGACACATAATAAGAAACACAGTTACTATGTTGTGTCAGATTAGGACAATTCATACGACCCACCAACCATCAACCACAATCCTAACCCAAAATGTCCAATTAACCGTGAACTGAACCCCCAAAAAGATGCAAAGAACCAAAAGGTGCCCCGCGGCGCAACATGGGAAACTTCTGTAAGGAAAGTTCAACTTCATCCGGTTGTCCTTTGATGCACGGGAGCAACGACCTGGGGCCAAACAATCATGCTTTTTAAAATTTGTTTTGTGAAAATTAGCTGTTTTCTTCTCCCTTCATTGATGTTACAAACTTTAAACCACACGGAAGAAAAGGTACTGCGACTGAATAAAGAAACAAGGCATGGAATCACATCGCTGGAGAGACTCCTATATAACTAAGGCCAAGTAATATGTATATAACATGCTTAATGTGCAGAAGCAAGCTTGAACTTTACGCTCATGGGAGGCATGCCCTGTTAGTGACTTCAGCACTTAGCATGCTACTCCGGGAATTGAACACGTAGTGTTTGTCACTCAAAGCTTAATGTATTTCGATTTGTTATTTTTAGCCTATTACCCAGCACCAGCTTGTATCTGCAAAGGCATTTTCATGATCCCCCAGCTGACTTTTGATATAATGTTTGCACACAAAACCAACATTAAAATTAAGAATGTCCCCAAAAGACTGTGCCGGCCTGTGGAGCGTACTTCTTACAGTACATTCCAGAGTAGAACAAGAACAGAGCACCACAGTCTCTAAGAAATACTTGTTTTGCACATTGTTATTGCCCCAGACAAACATTTTATTATTCCAGGCAGAAAGTATACACCTGGAAGATCATAAATATAACTTGATGGAGATTTAACCCATTGCACTCATAACTAGGAAAAAAGCAGTCTTGGGGTATCATCTGATGACGCCTCGAGGGGGCAACAGTGAATGCTTCAGGGCATGTTTCGAGAGTGTAGTTGGAATTGGGAGACGATGTCTATAGATGAACAAGTGACTGTAGATACATTTTTAAAAAAGGCAAATTGTCATCAGACAATAGCCGATGCTTTCTGAGATTGAATTTCGGCCAATGCATTCCACCTTTTTTGTTCTCTACAAGGACTGTTTACATGCATTCAAAGCCTGCTCAATTGTGATTGGTCAATACTACTCAAACTACAAATGGAAACCAGAACACTTCCCATACCAAAATCTTGTTCCTTGTCTACAGGTTCTGCATCACTATGCAAGTATTTGTTTATGGAGATCGGGTAAAAAGTAACGTTTTGTCTTATCGGCTAAGGTTTGCATTGGGAACGTTATTTGACTGAATAGCAGAGTAATGTACAAAGCGCTAAGCTTACAGATAGGGCTAACGAGTGACCAAGAGAGTACTTGCCTGAATCTGCATGTTTGAGGGAAGTATGTGATGTTTTGTAGAGCCGTAACAACATACAACTTTTGACTTAGCTTGTAAGAGAGAACAGCGATTCACACGAGCACAAGGGGTCGCTTGTTACATAAAGAATCATTTTTAGACTGATTTCTCTGCTAACCATAATCTAAAAATGAATGTGAAAGAATGATGTTCGCTTAGCAAAGGTTGCATGATGAAAGAGTGTGGATCAGCTAGGAAGTCTGTTGAATACCTCACATTAAACCATTATGGCTGTAATGGCATTAGTTGACACATTTGCATTGCAATGCACTTATATGCTTTGATGATCATGAAACATATCCAGCTCGAGCCCAATACCTAATACCAAAACAGTCCCTCTTTCTGATTGATGTTTTTTCTGATGTGGCTACAACCTACACGAAGGAAACTGATTTATTTTCATGGTGGGTTTTTTTGTGACACATCACAGACAAAGCTTAAAATTCCTTTGACAGATGGATGGAAATGCAGCAGTGTTGGTGGTGAAAATCTCCATCGGAGGCACCTTGTTAATTTAGCATGATAAAGCGCATACCGCTGCATTGTGGGTACAAATCCGGCCAATGATTTTTGTCACAAATGTCAGGAAAAATGACAGTTCAGGGACTTGCTGACTGTTTCCTAAAAACTTTAAAAAAAATAAAAAAGAATCAAGTTTGACAATGCTGATTATGCTTTTGATTACGCACAATCATTCCAAAAATCTTATGCGTGACAGCCAGACGAATGCAGGATTGTGCACACACACATATACTCACACACACACACACACTCATACACACACTGTGAGGGGGTGGCAAAGAGTTGTTTGAAGATAAATAGCATTAAGAGCTTGAAATACACACACAGTCTGTTTACCTGTTTGCCGTGTTCACCCGCCGTTGCCTGTTATTTGTTCTTTTATGTTCGCTGCTCTTATTTCATCTGGAAAGCTACACCTCACATCAAAAAGACAAAAGAACCAACAAGCAGCTTTGAGATATTTACACATGTTGCTGTGTAGGGGTGGGGGTGTATTTATGGTGAAACTGTGAAACCATACAGTAGCTGCGTACTGTCATTTCTGCCCGTTCTTACTCCCAAAGCCTCAAATACAGCAGCTTCAAACTACGATGCCGTAGGTATCCCTCTAGAGTTGTGTGTTGATGTGCCATCAAAGTATGAAGAGCGAGATGGAGGAGGTGGGGAGGATGGATGAACTGCAAATGACCTGAAGACCAGGGCTCATGTCTTATGTGAAACCCAGGGGTGGAAGTAACTCATTACAAATACTCAAATTACTGTAATAAAGTAGTTTTTAAAGATACTTTTATGAGTAGATTTTCAAGTCTGTACTTTTACTCACAACTAAGTATGCATTACAAGATGTAATCTACTTAGTTACTTTTAAAATCACAGTTAAGCACTGAGTGAATTAATATCCAAACCTTTCATCTGCATTTTAGAAGCCAATAAGGTGATCTGATCACAAACATACCAATGAAAACAATGACATACAACAAAACACTGCAGCAACACACATTTGGAGTAAGGATGTTAATGATTAATCATTAATCGATTAACTGGCATTAAGAATTTAACCAATTAAAAATGTATTTATGGATATTTATATTACATTTTGACATTGTTTTGTCTGGTGGAGCCATTTGTTGAAGAAGGAAAATTAAACTTGGTCTTAAATGAGGAAAAAATGACACAAAACCCCCCCAAAAAGAACAATGATTTATCAGTTGTTAGTGTTTTCAACTATCAGTTAGGGAAAATGCACAAAGTTTACATCCCTCATTTGCATAGGAGACTGCGACATCAACAGTTAAGAGTAACTAATAATTTCTGCAAAGTGTTCTTTGTATTTTTACATTAGTATTTTGCTAACAGCAGTACTTATTACTAATGTAACAGTACCAATTTTTTTCAATTTTTTTTACCAATGTAACAGTACTTGTACTTGAGTACGGATTTTCAGTACTCTTTCCACCACTGGTGAAACCAATTGTCAACGTTGACTTCTTTTTAATATTCGTAATGTATGTACGTTAAGTTTGCAGGGCCTGCCTTCACAATCCTAGGAAAAAAATGTTGCTGACAATTCAGCACATTGGAGTCAGTTGATCTCCGCTTCTATCATCCTTCTCCTCTTCCATCAGGTTGTTCATTTTGAGACTTGACTTGTAATGATATCAACACATGCTGAAGTTTGATTTACACACCATCGTCATACTGAAGCTCATTTCTTATTCCTCTCCTCACTCTGTCTTTGAAATCATTGTCTCTGTAGTTCTTTTTCATTTTATCATATAAAACGTCCTTAAAAGTCCTTTAAAACATGGAATCCAAATATTTTAATGTGAGAAGATAACATGAGAAAATGTGATGACAGAAAAGTTTAAATGTACTTAGTCTTTTGTAGCATGTTATGTTTTTTGATTCTTTGCCACCAAATTAATCATTTCATGATTCACCTTTATCCATTTGATCTTTTCACTGCTGTCCCTTTAGATTATTTTTTGCCTGAAACATAATATCTTGACTCAGAAATACCAGAATCAACCCTTAGAATACAAACGCCTCCTCAGGATGATAAAAATATATAAACATGCAAACAATGTAAAATGCCTATTTTATGAAGCTATAACTTGGGCCCCAGTTTTCTTTGCTGTCATGTTTCTTATATGCAATAGTATGGGTGAGGGTGGGAAGGGGGGAGGACTCTTGGTAATATTAAGCATCCCACTGAGGGTTGGCAAGATGATTCCTCATGAAAAGCTGCAAAAGAAGAGGTGGGAGTGTGTTTCTGTTTTCCACCCCAGCCACCCACCTTCTGCCCGCCTCCACCCCAAGCAAAGACAAAGCGTGTAATAATTACAAGGCCGAGACACAATGTGGTGTCGGTTGTGGCGCGGGGAGAGCTGAGCTGTAGCTATCACACTGGCAGATAAATTCAACGCACAATTATTCATCCGGGGACTATGGCATGTAGATTAATGAGTTTGATAACCCAGAGCTTTGCACTGAGCTCCAGCCCAGCACCGTCATCACCCTCGCCTCGCTTTCTCTTTCTCTTTCTCTGTCTCTGTCTCTGTCTCTCCGGCTCGCTGTAAAGCCGACAGGAAAGGAGCAGAATGGGAGAGGTGGTCATTGGTAGGTGGATGTGCTCACAAGGGCAGACCAGAGGAGTCCTTCAAAGTGAGGACATCTGGTTGGTCCTCATTTCTGCAACAGGTTTGCACAGGGTTAGTTATTATTACACTGATTCATACTTCATCATCCGTCTGCCTTCCTCTAACCTGATCTGTGCTTTACAAAAGTTATTTTGTGATCAAGCCTCATTCTACCTTGAGCTGCCTTGTGTGCTTTGCGGCTTAGACAAGTCTTACACTCTTGGAAATAAAGATGCTAACTAAAACCATAAAAGCTTCTTCAGCTTGTCCCCATAGGAGAACTCTCTTTTGGTTCCTGGTAGAACCATTTATAATGGTTCCTCTTGGCACACTTTCAAGGTGTTCTACTTAGAACGCGACATAAAAGGTTTTACCAAGAACAATCTGAGAAAGGTTTCATCCAGAACCTGCTATGAGAGGTTCTACAGAGAACGGTGTAATGGTTCCACTCAGAACCCTCTCTGGGGGTTCAGTCCACACCTTTAACACCTTCTGAGTGGTAACCATAACCCATCCTGGGAGTTCTACCTGTTTATATTCCAAGAGTTTTATCTAGAACCCCTTCACAGAGTTCTGTTGAGAAGCATTTTATATTCTAAGAGTTTTATCTAGAACATACTTTGGGATTCTACAGAAAACCTTATATTCCAAGGATTTTCATCTGGCACTCATCCAAGGGGTTCTAATGAGAACATTTTTATATTCCAGTGGTTTTATCTGGAAGCCATCCAGGGGGTTCTACTAAGAGCCCTTTTATATTATGGTTCAAATAACCCTTGAGAAGAAAGAGTTACTCAAGTATTGCAGCAATCCTTGAGGAGCTTCTTCTTCCAAAAAGGGCTCTCTGGATGAAAAAAGTTCTTCAGAAGCAAATGGTTCTGGGTAGAACCTCAGTCCTTCAGGAAGAACCCGTTTAGGAGCTAAAACATAACAAAACTTATCAGCAAATTCACTCTGTCGACCACACAGGGGCAACTATGAAAAGTTTGCTAAACTTTAGCCGTCATAAGCTACTGGTCCACCTGAACCACTTAAAGCTGGGCGTACACTGTACAGTTTCAGCCTGTTTCTGAGACAGATTTTGAGCTGTGTGACTCATTTTAAGGTCTGACTAACTGTCAGCTTTGTCTGTCGTTGTTTGCTGTCCAGTGTACAATGAGGAGCAAGGACTGACACAACTGTCCTCTGTCACATCCGAAATTTTTGTCGACCATTGTCAGGCTCACACACAGGTGAAGCAGAGCCATGAGTCGATTCCCCAAGGTCAGTGCCTTTTCTTTTTTATAACTGCACCTGCATAAAGTGGCAAAGCATCTGAAATTCTCTCTGCAAAATTATCAAGTCATACAGGATGATACAGATGACTGCTAACAAACAAACTTCTACCTGCCTCTGACCTTTCAAACTGATCTTTATTGACAACTGTCGATAGTCAGAATGGTCTGCAGGGGCCGATGGGCCATTTTCTGTTTTATGCGAACAGTGTGAGAACTCAGGTTGTGGATCCATGGTCGGACTGTACAGTGCAAGCACATAAATCATGAGCTTTAGCCAAGGCTCACCCATCGCAGACAATTTACTCATACAGTAGGATTTGGAATTAAAGATAAGATAAACTTAACAAGTGAATTTCCTTGGTGTGGGATCAATAAAGTTACCAGTGCTCTATTTATACGTATTTTTTTAATAAGGTAAAATGAGGACAGGAATTGTTATGGCACTAAAAACTGAGTTGGCACCCACCATGACTTAATGAATAACTAATAGCAGAAACACTTTTATAATGACACAGACATAAAAACTAATGTGGATTGGTCACATCTGGCTGACACCCGATTCACTTAAAGGTCCACTGTGTAAGATTTAGAGGGATCTATTAGCAGAATATGGCAGAAACAGACCAAACAGACATTTTGCGAGTTTTTTGAAGGCACCGTTCACCAGTTCTCCTCCGCACTTGAAAGGGGAGGCTGAGGCGAGGGATATTTATTTGGTTTATCTGGTGTTTGTCCTTGTTTGTATGTTGTTTGCCTGGCTGTTTTTTTTTTTATTATTGCTGTTAGAGTTCAAGTGTGCTACCATTAGTTTGTGTTTGCTTGGATTCAGGTGTACATGTGTGTTTGCTGGTATGTATGGTTGTGTGTGTGTGTGTGCGCCTACATGTTAATGTGTGTGGGGATTGCGGGGGCATGCCGGTGTTGAAGGGTTTCTGTCCCAGGTTGGCC
>JAJHUR010085098.1:0-26857 GCA_027495735.1 Lutjanus campechanus | reverse complement strand
TCCAGCTCCGGTTTACTGCTAGCAGTAGCCATCATGCGCACGGGCTGCAGGTGTAGCTGCACGTGTAGCTGCACATGTTAGCGGCGGAACGTAAACACACGCAACTTCTGGCCCGTGAGCCAAAAAAAAAAAAAATTCCGGCCCGTGAACTCACCCGTGCACAGCCCTGTACCGAACCGAACGTCGCGTACCGAAACGGTTCAATACAAATACATGTATTGTTACACCCCTAGCTGCTACTGTATATCGCTGCTATGTGTCTGCACTTTCGCCACATTGGGGCAGTCAAGATTCGCCTACAGTCCATTTTGCATCTTTGTCTTCATGTCCCCTTCAGGATGAATTAGCTTTGGTAATTTTGTAATTTTCCATATAGCAACATTTCCAGGTCAAAATGTAATGTTAAATTTAAGATAAGATCTAATACCTGCTAAACTCCAATCAGCCTCAGCCATACTTTGTGTTTTTCTGGCAATTAGCATTTAGCTCAAAGCACCACTGTGCTTGTGCAACCTCACATAGCTGCTGACGTGGCTGGCTCTTGTTATTGTACAGTTAATTATACAGACTGGAGCTGCCTGTGTGGATTCTTGGCTCCTTATACTTGAGGGTTTGGTTTCATTCCCCCTGAGTGGCACTGACAGTGAAAATCCAGGTATTACACACCATGTCTTGTCACTTTGAAGGTGAATTAGGGAGGATGTCATCTCCCTTGTTATCAAAATGTCTCAAATGCATTTAGTTGAACATGTTCGTCTAGTCTGCCTGAGTCATTGATCCTTTATCTGACTGAGGTGTGAAAAAGTTAGAATCTCTGGCCCTGTTACCTTGTGAGGCAGCAGATCACAAGATGAGAATTCATCTTGCCAGGCTTCAAATTATCCGTTTGTGTCCGCACCAAAAGTTGTTCAGCCAATCAACGTCCTAGCAGGGACTGCTGGCAACAATGGGCTTGGTTTTAGGTGTGACAACAGCTAGAAGCGTCCACAGAAGCGACTCATCTCAAACAAACAACAGTGACTCCTGAAGAGGTTAGTGTAGATACTGTGATAGCATCAGTTATATCAGAACTGGAGATTATTTCTTCATTGAAAGAGGAGCAAAGAACGATAATGAGGGCTTTTGCAATGGAAAAGATGTTGTTGCTCTGCTCACAAGAGTTTGATCTGATTGAAGTTTGCAGGTGACTGAATGAACCATCTGTCTATCACGTCTAACATGTGCTGAGTGATTTTTGAAAGTACTTGCCCTTTTCCAAAAAGTTTCTAAGGATGACTTCCCAGATGGTTCTGTGTAACAAACCATCTGCCGTGTCAGGTTAATGACTCTGAAATATCAGTAGCCTAACTGTGCTGTGAAGTGATAAATCCGTGGCACTGTCCACGGTGCTGAGGTAGCAGACTGATTTGTAATTGTGCTTTTTATGTGTCAGTCCCGCCCTTCTGTCAGTTTAATCTCAGATCTATATTATGCTTAATTCTATGCTTTTTTGTAGCCAGTAGTCTATGCAGTAGTGTGGCCTTCATGATCAAAATGACAAGGAGCAACATGTAGTTGTGCAAGAGGGAGAGGATGCACACTGCCGTCTGTAGTATTCCTATCAGACGTCTTGCAACAATGTTTTCTCGTGCAACCTCTTTTCTCTGCAGAGACTGAATGATTTCTGCTGTGATTGTTTATCCTGTAAAACCAAACAGCCTGGAGCCACTCGGTTATAACTACTGAGACCAACCCCCCCCTTCCAATGTTTATTTTAAATATGATTTTTTTCTGTTTCTCAGAAATAATATACTTGGTTCACTGAAACACCGGGGCCCCGGTCACTGACAGGTCAGATCTAATTTCCCAGAGGTCACCGCAACTCTGCCAATTCTTCATAAAGTCTCACTGTGTATCTTATACTTTTCCAGCTTGGATTTGCTATGTTCCCTTCGGGTCAACAAACACCTTATCTAACCACTCTTGATAGTCGGTAGGTTCAGTCCTTTGATCCAGATTGAAGTGTCTCACTGGAAGAATGGCTGTGAAATTTGACGCTCCCCTCAGGATAAACTGCAATAACTTTGGTGATCCTATAAAGGGATAGTTCAGATCATTTGAAGTGGGGTTGTATGAGGTACTTTTCCATAGTCAGTGTATTAGTTATAGGAGATGGTGGTCGACTCCTTTGGCAAAAATCAGTAATTTTACCTCACAGAACACAGGAATTGCTGCTCTACCACCTCAGGCGGTTAGTTTGTTTGTGTTATTGTGTGACTTTGGTGTTTTAACATCGAAAACACAAAAGTAACACAAAGAAATTAACTGATTGAGGCAGCGGTAGACCAACAACCCCTGTGTTCTGCGAGGTAAAATGACTAATTTTGTCAAAGGAGTCTGGTTGCTATGACGAGAACATAGAGGAAAATAACTGTTTCAATTCCCCCATCGGAGTACACTCACCTCTCAAAGACTGTTTTGACACTATAACCTTCATTGAGGCATGGTTTATTGCAGGACTGTTGTGTTAAGCCCCATTCAGACCAAAGATTCACGATAAAACAACACCATTGTAGACGCCATAGCAGGGAAAAGTTGCACCAGTGTGAACAGGTCTGTCTCAGTGCAACTCAAGCCAGCTGATGGAACCGCCTGCAACTCAGCTTGCCAAATCGCCAGTAGCTGCTCATGTTTTAGTTTTTTATAATTATTTATATTTAATATAGTTGCAGTGGTGTAAACTGACAGGTTCTCAGAACATGACTGACTGTAGACTGGTTGCAATCCAAGGAGCTGCAACTTTCAACTGCCAATTTAAACTAGATTCTAACTTGACTGGTTGGATGATGGACTTTTTAACTACCAGTTGATTCCACCAAGCATGGCACATCTGCGCCATGGTTCTGTTCCGTCCTCCGCATGGGTGCAAACCCCACCAAAAGCGTTTCAGAAGCATTTCAGCAGCGGAGCACTTTGATTATGTTTACTTGCTCAGATTTTGTTGATTAGGTCCTCTTTCCTTGCTCTTTGTGCTTCTACCATGAATAAGCAGGCTACATGGTTAAGCTGTTTCTTTTCTGTCTGTCTTTATGGTCGTGAGTCTACACGGGGTCTTTTATTTTGAAAATTAACTGGATTCTCCCTGCCTTTTCTGTGTCTGACTTCCTGCCCGTTCGATCTGCTCTGTGTTAACTGATGCGGCATCCATCAAAAATAGACTTGGTGCATATTTGAAGTGGAGCTGAGCTGAGGGCCGCTTCTGGGATGCGCTTAGGCGCTGCTGGTGGAATCACGAGCATTGTGTAGAATGGCTGTGATCACTTCTGGCTGACGTGGCTCAGTCATAACGCGACACAGCCACGCCTGGTGGAATTTAGCCGTTAAAGTTTGCTGATGACTCTGTTATTGTTATCCTTCTTGAAGGGAAGGAAAAGGACCCTGGGCCAGTAGTGGATGATTTTGTGTCTTGGTGTGATGAATCTCTCCTCCATCTAAATGTGTCTAAAATGAAAAACATGATTGATTTGAAGGCACAAAGCCCACTGCCAACTGTTGGAAAAGGTGCTGATATTGACGTACAAATATCTGGGTATTGTTCTTGATAATAAATTGACTTTTGATGACGCTCTTCTTCAGAAGTTTCATTGAATCTCTTAACTTTCTGTATTATTGCTTGGTTTGGAATTCTTAATCTCTCCTGTTTGTATCGACTTGGATGTCTTGTTAAAAGATCCAAGGAGTCAGATCAAGCTTTTGGCCATTTATAACAGGCAGGTACTGAGGAGAGCTAATGCCGTACTGGTCTGCCAGGACCACCCACTCCAGAGGGAGTCTGAGCTACTGCCCTCAGGCCCTTCAGAGGCAGCTGTTCAGAGGACTAAAAGACTTTCTCTTTCATTCCAAGTGCGATATATGCTCAATAGTACCTAGAACCTTGACTGCAGTCCTTCCACTATGCTGGCACATTCTGCACATCTGCACTTCTAGCATATTTGCATTTGATATGAAATTTCCATTGCCTTGAGTTAGTGCTTTATTCATCTATCTATGTTTTTGCGTTAATTGCTGCTGTTGTTGATGATGTTGCCCTTTTATATTATGTTTTCATGTTAACCCTTGCTGCACAACTAATTTCCCTGAGAGGACAATCAAGACCAACTCGTCTCACCATTAATCTTTGGAACTGTGCTTTAGATTGCATCGGTTTAAGCTAGGTGTACCAAACTGCACAGCCTCTTTTCAGGAAATATCCTAACAGTTAACAATGAGATGCAAGCATCTTCTTAGAATTATTTGCACAATTTAAGCAAAATTAATGGGAGACTAAGGGACTTTACACTTAAATATAGTGATTCTACAGAAATATCAAATAACTATTCTCAAAACCTAGACAAATAAAAGCAAAACTTTTGAGATTTGTGAGAAGTGACCCGTGAGGGAGAGATAAAGTAGACAGATGGTGGAAAGGTTTGTGGGGAAGCATCTGCCCTACATTTTATTATATTTTCAACCTCAGTCGGCCTCAGAAACATCTCTCAGATGACATGGGGGGGAAAAAAGTTTTCCAATTCAGACTCCATCATTTCACTTCAGTCTTTTATCAGGCCTGTGGAGAACTCGGCATTCAGATGTTGCTTTGCAGATACTTGTATTTCCATGTTCATAAATGATTGCCAGCAGAAGTTCGGGATTGCAAAAGTGGCCAATTATTCACCAAAGCTGCTTGTGCGTATTTGTGAACACTCCAGACTTTTTTTTTTTTTCCAATATAAGTGATTCAGTGTGGAGCCGACGGCATCAGAGGCCCCTCAGGCTGCAGCATTAAAGCAAATAACAGCCATCTCCACAGACTCTGACTGATAACAACATGATGGCTATTGATGGCACAAAGCGACCACTGAATGTTTGGCCTGAAGCTGCCAAATTGAGGTTTGTCACACTGTTGGCACCATTCTACAGTCCATTCGTCCGTCCTCACAGAGTCCAGGAATCATCCATCTGCAGCGACACAACAGTCAGAAACTCCCAGAGAGCTCAAGGTCTGTCTGCACACACTGATAACATTCTTGTTTCGATTGTTGCTGATGGTTTGTATGTGGTTTTTATTCCTTCTCTCCCTGTTAAATCATCCAGTCACAAGAATTAAATTGCAGCCATGCTTTTGCATGTATTTATTTGTGGAGAATATCCTATCAGTACGTGTCAGCCACAGCACTGCAGGGTGAAATTAATTTGGCTTCCAGTTTTTGCTCGGTGACACTCAGCAGCTCCTTCTTCTTTGACTTTGGGTGAGATTAATGCAACTTCTGGGAATGTGATGAAAGCCGCATGTGACGCTCCCCGCGGGACAAGTTATTCACTGTCTCTGTGAAATATGTGTGGCCAGTCCGTGATGTGGCTGCTGTAACAACCCTGCTCGGCCCCTCCTGCCTGTTGATCCCTCCGGGTTCTCTGACCAGAAAGAGGAATCTGCCCTCTCAAGAGGCTCAGTGGCTGCCAGCAATGCAGAGCAGATGTCCCGTCTTTGTCCTGCAGAAGCCCGTGGACCTCGCTAGCAGGACTAATAAGGCACCTTCTTCTGGGAGGACACAACCCTCTGCCTCTGTACTGGATGAATGTGACTATACTTTGCGTCTTCTCTGAGCTCTTGCCTGGTTTAGACTGAAATCTTCTGTGTTTTGGATTTATGTTTTGGATTTTGGCTGAATTTTGCCACCAGCTGTCTCTGAAACGATACATCCACTAAAACACCCTTAATAAATATTTTTTGTGTTGCAGAAGGACAAAAGTTTAAAAGCTATGTATGTCTGTGATCCGACCATATGATCCTAACAAATTCAGGTCCAAAAATCAGTGATCAGCAGGGCTAAAACGTCCCACTAGCAGTTTGATCAGGCTGTAATGCTCATTAAAGGTGCTGTACATGACATTTGCTCGAGAGGTTGCAGTAGACATGTCATCTCAAGACACGCTGCTCACAAAACTCAGATCAAACTATCAAACTAGGCAGTGCTGATCAAATACAGATCAAGATTCTGTTACTACATTGCCTATTTCTGGCTTAAAATGTCTTCAGAAACATATTTTAGTGACTGTGTAGCTGTGAGATGAGGAAGGTCTGCAAACAGGCACAGCCATTTTTGCCCCAGGCTTGATAAAGATCTTGCGAGAGTGATAATTTTAAATCAATGATCTTTCCCTAAACCGACCCAGATCTTAAACGAAGTGTTGTCACATTCTAAAACTTAATTAGTTTGTTTGCATAGTGAAGAAACAACACTCACAAATCTAGGATTCCCTTCTAGACACGACTCTGAAAAATCAGAACAAACTGTTAAAACTAAGAAGTGTTGATTGAAAATGTCTCAATATTCTGTTGCTGCGTTGCCTATGTCTTTCTTAGCTGTAATATGATACATTTACTCACTAGGCTGCTGTTGAAAGCAGACACGGTGAAGACTGAGAGTGACTTGCACGCACGAAAATGCACACAAATCCGGCCCGGCTTAACCAAGCCCCCGAGAAGAGCGCCATGGCTGACATGGCTGTAAAATAGCAGATACATTTTTTGAGCATCACAACCCCTGTGAAATGACTTGTTTCTCAATCAGAATTTGATCCATCCACTCCCGTAACATCTGGACAGTCCAGAGGATTGGAACCGGAAATTAGCTGCTCAGCTAACAGAAGTCTTTACTGTGCCGTCTCTATGGGCTGCACAGAGCGGAAGCACATGTGACACCAAAGCTCTGACACCAAAGTTGACTTTTTGTGCCATTGAGCAGCTCTTATAGGAATGAACAAAGGTTCAGATAACAACACACACACACAGCAAGCGTGACGTCATTCTCTGTTCAGGACTACACAACATTTTTACATAGCAAATAGTTGTTTGCTGACATCTAATGAGGTCAAATGTTGTATTTAGCACCTTTAAACCTGTACTTCTATTTTGTGCCACTTTATACTTTGACTTTACTATATTTTACAGGGAAATATTGTTACTTTACATCTATCTGAAAGTTGCAGAGACTGCTTAACTCAAATAATGAAGGTTTTGCATACAAAATCCCCAAGATGTTAAACTGTTATTTACAGGGATTAAAACAAGAACAAACTGTGAGTCTGAAAAGTTGTCCAGGAGGAATTTAAAACTGCTCTATGCCTGACGCCCGGGAACTTTAAGCCAATGCCGTAATGCATTTCGTTGGTTAAAAATTAGTTACAGCTCAATCAGCTACAAAATAAAAGACATCATTGTCTAATTGCTCATTTCCTCTGAACAGCATCTAAAAAACTCAAATAATTAACTTTATAATTTGAGATAGAGAAAAGCTGCAGATGTTCACACTGGATACATTTGACAAATGAATTAAAATGATTGTGAACTTATTTTCTCAGCGCTGGTTCCAACATGGTCATTTTTCTCTGTGACTGAGGCTTGTGCTCTTTTCATCTGCAGGAGTCAGAGACGCAACGACCACGGTCACTGTTGTTGGTGAGTTTTTGGTTTGTTTCTTTGTTTGTTTGTTTGTTTTGTTTTGTTCCATTCTAAGCCTCCTACACCAAAGAATTTCCCCTCCTTGCCGAGGATATGTCCTGGGTGCTGTTTATGTTCTGATGAATGGAGGAAATATGATTCACTGAGCACCATTATTTTAATGGGCGAATTCCATATCACCCCCACAGCACATTATAATGAAATAGGTTATTGTTGTTTCATTATAATGGTACACTAAATTAAGAATCAGAAATGCTGAGTTGCGGTGATTAATACAACCTCACTTAACAGAGTAAGGCTGGTATTATTCTATAGTTTTCTTATCATCAACAAATCCAATGAAAAAACAGTATTAATGTTTTGCTCAACTTATCTTTTTGCACATTTTTGAAGGATCACAGAAGAAAAGCTTGATGGAAACGGCAATGTTTGAATTTGGAAAAAATGTTTTTGCAGTAGCCTGAAAAAAAAACACTCAATATACTTAATTAATCTTGTTTTCTACATTGTGTTTCACTGTTTGAGGTTTGACTGGCGCTCTGCCTACCCACAGCTTATCTTGATGGACCAACTCCTATAAGCACATAATGATAGTGGATAGAAACAAGCATTGATTCACATTTTCTTTTGCCAATTTAGCCCACCCAAAATTCATTCAATTGGATGTCTCTCAATACTGTCAGTTTTCCCTGTTTGTGGCTCTCAGCTCTGAGGCTTTTGATTCCTTTTAAAGACATAAATCTTAAACTCACAAATATATATACTAACACTGTATCTCTTAATATCTTATACAACAAGCTTCACACTTGTATGTAGTCATTTTGACGCTTTTGAAACATTTTTTACGTGTTTTAGTCTTTTGAAAAATGTAAATTTTTTAACCAAATTCACCCTAGTTTCAATTAGGGATGTGATTGTATGGACTTTTTTTCTGACCACAGTGAAAAAGCATCATATTCCTGCAGGATGGCACTTTACCACAATTGCTATAGGGCACTGCGTAATGTGTGTGCAACATGCAAGTGAGGGAGAGTGAACAGCTGGCTGGAAGTGACAGTGCAGTAAACTGTCAGGCTGGCAGTAAATGTACAGTTCAGATTACATTACTGTATGTCAGTTAATCTATGCAGCTTCTCAAGACCAAGAACAATCTTCTCTGATGTTTCCCCAAATGCTTAAAAAGTGAAGGTGGTTCACGCCAAAGTAAGCTGAGCAGGAAAGGCTAACGTTAAGCGAATGCTAATATTAAGCTAATGCAAGTGTTGTAACTTTACAAAACTGGCTCCGGTGCGATCATATCCTCATCAGAAGCTTTGAAGTCCAGCCTTGAACTGCACCTGAACTTTTTTATTATCCCCTCCAGAAATTGCTTCCATGTGTGCATGAGTGTGTGCGTGATCACTGGACCCACGTTTTGTCCGGAGATAATTTTAAATTTTACATATGCAACTGTCCACTTGAACTCAGAGATGAGCTGATTAAATTTTGGTGGTCCAAGGTCAAATGTCAAGGTAACTGTGGAACGGAATAACATGACATTGACCCTTCAAAAATAATTTTTTAATAAAATATGATGACAGCAATGAGGTCAACCCCACGGTAGGCATCACATGACTTCAGTACTGTGGCGATGTGGCGTCGTCACGACCCTATTTTCAACCAAGGTATCTAATCTTTATTATTTTTGTTATTATTATTTTAGCTTCTTAGACTTCATTGACAGATCAGCTTCAGATAGACAGGAAATGAGGTTAAGAGAGAGGGGACAAGACATGCAGCAAAGAGCCACAGGTGGGTATCGAACCCTGATAGAACATGGACCACACACTCCACCAGCTGAGCTAACAGAGTGCCCAAGAATCATTTGACTTAAAGTAACCTGAAAACACCAACAAGAAAAGACCACAAACCATTATTTTTAAAAGTTTATAGACAATTTTGTTCACGTTCAGAGGGCTGAATGACTTATTACAAAAGAGAAGTTTTTACAGTGTTCAGTCAATGAAGTTTAATTTCCCATCTCCCTCTGTCCCACATGATCCAGTGTTGTAATTCTGCTTTAATTGCACCGAAGTCATCCACACTGTAAACAATGCACCACAATGAGAATTTAATGAGTGGGCGAACACCTCGATGTTTGAGGTGATTAGGCATTAATGAGCCTGTCTGTTAATTGCACACATTGGGCTCAACATTAATACTGTGTGCTGAACACTCTGCTGGGCTTATGGGATGGTTTCACAAACACACACACACACACCACACACACACACACACGCGCGTGCTGTCCTTCAGCGGAAAGTCGAGTGAATGTGGGCAGATGTTGCCTGAGCAATAATTCATGATTACCTTTAATCACTTTCTGTAACGAGCGTTTTGTCCCCCGGTGATGGACACCAGGGAGCTGTCTGTGCACAGCAGGGAGACAGCTGACTGTTCAAACAAACTCTGATGAAAAATTCACAGCTGTTACAATAACAATCTGGATCTGCACATTGAAATAACTGCTCACATCTTAGATTGTGTCAAACATTTGCAAAAGGTCTGATGATGAATTTCAGCATAGGAGCCGACAAAGGAAGCTCCTGCGATTTGGCACAGATGGAAGAAATATTCTTTGTTTGTTATCATTTCTGTGTTTGTTGAATGTTAGTGAGGAGTTGAGAGCGTCTGCACCGAGTTGCAGTAAGTCTATGGCAATTTTACAACTGCTTTTTTCCTCACACAGCTGCAAGAAATGCCAAGTTTATTGCCTGTGATCTGTGACTGTCTGACTGAACAGCCTCATGGAAGTAATATTTTACAATTCGTCATGTTACAAACAAATTAAACTTATTAAAACAAGTTATTCTGTGTTTTCAAAGTCATTCTATTGAGCTGAAACTAATTCCATATTCTGTTCACGCTCAGAGGCTGCTGCTGTAACTCCAGCAGAAGTTTGGCATCGTGCGCACCGCTATGTTAGAAACAGTCCTAATATGAAAGCCCAATAAATTTAATGATCACTCAAAATTAAAAAGCAAAACTCTCTCACTCATTTGGTGTGAGATTTTGGATGGATTCTACAGGAACTTTTGGCCGTCTTTCTGCAGTGAGGGGCGCATTAAGCTGCAGCCAACTGTTGGAGGTAAATCCGCCATATGCTGCCATCTCTGCCATCTCTGCCAGTGTTTCACCCAGAGGTGTTTTGGATTAAGTATGAATCCAGTGTTCTTGAAGCTTTGGGCTTTCACTCGGAATTTTGTCTGATATTCCAATTGATCTATTGCAGCAAACCTCAGCTCGGTGCATTCTATCCCCCGTTAGAGTGCAGCGCACATTTTGCATTGTCATTTTTTAATCTTTTGAAGTATTTGCATACAGAGCTGGTGACAGAAGTTGTGTTGAATTTAGACGGTAGAGCCACAAGTTACTGTGTTACCTGAAATAATATCCAGAAGTGTTTGAATTGTTTACAAATTAATTAAAGTGCTATGATTTTATTAGTGGTCTGTTCAAACCACTTTCAATCAAATTTATAAGTCTATGGCAATTTTATCAACTGCATTTTCCTACTTTACCTCAGGACTGGGGGATAGTTGTACCCAATCTTGAACTTTAAGGGGGCATAAAACCCAACGACACACCATAGATGGCCCCTAAGAATAGAACTTACTTATTAAATGCTTATATAATGTAAAATTAGGCTGCAGTTTTCACATAAAAGCTAATTTTACGTCATCACTTCCACAGAGAAGTGAACTTCTCATTTGTAGCTGACGACCGTGGATTTCATCATTAAAATTGTGACTCTCATAAGTGTGTCTTGCCAATGGAAGCTTGCCAATGGAAGCACATTGGTTGGACAGTGTAATGTGATGATACGATACGATAAAAGACAGAAATACACTCATTAACCTGGGGAGAGGAAGTGCAGGGACTAGATTAAGTGCAGCAGACCTTGAGACAGTCACCCAGCAAGACCAGCTGGATCCCCATAATGTCAAGAAGAGAGCCAGGATAAGAGCTAAGCTAACCTGGCTTCGACCTAAGAGAGAGTTAGGCAGAGAGAAGCATTTGATTCTGCTCCAACCCTGATCCTCCTCCTCAACCCCCTCACTCAACAAATCCCAAATTAACTCCTGGGAATAAAAAATGAGTTGGTCAAACGCAGCTCTACCTAAGACAAGTTTGGTCACTAACTTTTGCAGCGTTCATTAGAGCAGATAAAGACAAAGTTCAATCCATCTGTCACATGTTTGCTCTTGTGTTTTAAGTCTTTGAAAGTCTGCAAACTTATGAGACTCTGAGAATCGCTCTTCTTGGCGTTTACTTACTGATGTAAGTGCCAGTGCCATAGCTCAGTGATGCTGCCTTTTTATGAGTTTGTTTGTTTGTGTTTGCTGGTATTGAAAATGATTTTAAAGTGGCCACATAGGTACGATAACAAAGTCAAATCCTTCCGCACACAGGAAGGGGTCTCCACTTTAAAGGCCAGTATGACCCATAACGCATTTTTTTCCTCAGCTAACATCTCCTCTTTTTCCTCTGCAGCAGATTCCGATATGGATGACGGATATTTTGACGCCATTCTGGGAGGTGAGTTCAGGTTTTTCCTCAACATGTCTGAGCCATCCGAAGAATCCCACTGGTTTTCTCTCGTCAAGCCTCATTTCTGCTTCTCTAGACAATGAAATGAGGCTGAGAGCAGACACCAGCCCTGGTTCAGTGAAACACACATTTCTCAGACAGAAAATGTCTGCTAAATGTTCTGGAACAAAGGCTTTTAAAAAACCATTTTCGGCAGCTGTAAGAATGTTTTTGTGTATTTGGCCTTGAACATTCAGAGTCTCACAGCAGCCCTGAAATCTCTATTTACCAAGCACTGTGCTCTTCATTTGTCAGTTACAGGTACATCATTTAGTACACGTGATTATTAGTTTCTCTCCTCAGTAAGCAATTAACAGGCTTGTGAGTGGTGTCGAATATGATATTGCAGAATCAGAAATATTGAAAACAGTATTTTACAGAGGAATTATACAGCAAATAATTATAAAACCAATAATTACATATAAGCAATGCAAAACAGTTTAATTTCATTACTTGGTCTTTAAATGAGCTGTATGCAAGAATTGGCCAGGTGGAATTGGTCGAATTCATGCGTCAAACAAACAAAATTTGGGCAGCATATAAGCAGAAAGTTGGGGTGTCCACCACATAGACAGTATGATAAATAGTGGAGGGGACATGTTTGACGTCATCCACAGGTTTCTGAAGAGAGAAACTTTTTTTTGTACCAGGCTGCAGAGGAGTTTGCTCTCTGATTGCAACTCTTTACTTCTTTTCCAATGTGATTTCACTCGATAATTTTCATACCTCTGACATATTCTACAGATATAGACACTGAAACTGTAGTGAGAGGTGTCGTGTTGCTGGTATGAAGGTGATGTGGCTGTCAAAAGATAATTTTCTCTGTCAGCTTTTTCTGAGAACCGTGTGCGTCATACAGAAAAAAAAAGGGTGAGACCTGAATCTTCAGATGAAGTGTGGCTGCAGCCACATGTGACACACGTGAGCTGCGCCAAAATGAAGAACGAAGACGCACACATGCTGCTCAAGCAGCCAGAGGAGAGTCAGGGAGCCGATCATAGAGTCCACAATTAAAAAAAAAAAAGATGAACAAACGCAGAGAATGAAATGAACAGAACAGAAAATTGAATTACATGATGTTTTCTTTCTTCTGGGACATTTTATCTGTGTGATCTGTCTCCATGTTCTCAGCTGTCATCATCACTATCATCCTGGTGCTGATTGGTCTGACCTTTGTCGTGGTTCGCTACATGTTCAGGCACAAGGGCTCGTATCGCACCAACGAAGCCAAGGGCACAGAGTTCGCAGAGACGGCGGACATGGCGCTGCGAGGCGACCCCGCCCTGCAGGACGCTGTGGACGACAGCAAGAAGGAATACTTTATCTGAGCATGTGCAAACTGCTGTTGCTGTGCTCACTGGACTTTTACAAGTAAATTTATGTGGTTTTGGAAGAAGAATGGCAGCAGAAAAAATGACTCAGCAAATGACTTTCTTCTCCATTGTTACATTTACACTTTTAAATCACTGCAACATGTCAGTTTGGAAACAAAAATATATGTCTGCAGTGTGGTTAGGAGCTATTTGCAACAAAAAGTACACATTAAAAGGGTGTAAATTTTACTTTTTACTTGTTTTTACACTGATTCGACATCCAGTTAACTTCTTAGCTGTCTTTCCAATCCAAATGTATCACAAATTTTAATCAAATTTCGCATGAATCGGCAAAAGGAAATGCAAACGAATGCTTGTTTCCATCCGCTACCAAGATAAGAAGTAGGTGGCACCAGTTCTTCAGTCAGAAAGCCATTATTCCATCACAGAAGAAGTGGGTGCAACAAGATGAGCATCAGTCGAACTTCAAACATAGAAACACCCAGAAAATATGACAGTTCTGTTTCTTTATGAGGAAGGTTACGTCAGATCTGCGTGGAGCGATCATGGATGTATTACAGAGCCGGTGGGAGCAGGTCAGTCACGTGGGTTAAATGTTTGCTACGTCAGCACTTATTTGGAAAAAAGTGTTCCATCTCCCGTTAAGAGCAGTAACTAAAAAAGGCAAAAACCAGCTCAAGCAATCATATATCTATGCAATACTTCAAAATAAGTATAAGAATATGCTGATGAAAAACAGCTACTGACCCTTTAAGCACACAATTGATCTGAGCTACACAAACTTGATTTTACATGTTGAAATGTATATGAAATCTGCCAACAGCACGATGAAGTTGCCATCTGTGAAAGAAGTTTGCCAGGTGTGATTGTTTTTTTTTTTTTCAAGGAATAGTTCAACATTTTGGGACTTACGCTAATTCTCTTTCTTTGTAAGACTGTGATGCTCAGATGGATTTAAATCTCATGTCTGTGTATAAGAATAGTTTTACAGAGTCTATCTCAATATGGAGTTAAAAAATCTGCCACCTATCGGCCTGTATCAGCTGACAGGATCCAGGTATGGTATTGTTGGGCTGTTGATCCCCCACTTTTGTTAAGACTTGAAAATTTTACCAACTTAGATGAATTGCTATGAAATCCTGATTTTTCTTTATGACCTGCAAAACTAATGACATTCCCATCAGCTGAACTGTGACATGTTTAGCTTAATGCTAATCGTCAAGTGTTAGCTTGCTAACATGCTTAAGCACGATTTTGAACATGGCAAACATTATAACTTCTTAATATCAGCTTGTTATCAGTCGATTCCACTGGGCTAGAGTTTTGCATGCCTCTACCAGCAGCGTTTCAGAAGTGTTTCAGCACTGCCTGATTGTGTTGACCTGCACAGATTATGTTGATTTGGTCCTCTGTCCTCTGTGCTGTTTGGCTTCTGACATTGATAAGTAGGTTACGTGGTTAAATAGTTTCTTTTCTGTCTGTCTTTATGAGCTCAAGTTTGCACAGGCTCTATTATTTGGAACACTGACCAGATTCCCTCTGCTTTTTCTGTGTCTGACTCCCTGCCCACTCAATCTGCTCTGTGTCAATAGATGCAGCATCTGTCAAAAAAAAAAGACTTGCATGTGTTTGAAGCAGAGAGGAGCAGAGAGCTGCTTCTGGGACGTGCTGACGTTCTGCTGGTAGAATCACAAGCATTTTGTAGAATGGCCACAATCAGCTCCGGCTGATGTGACACAGCTAACTGTTGGCGTTGTACAGTAATGTACAGCCTCACAGAGCTGCTAGCATGGCTGTAGACTCTTAGTCTTGTTCTTAACATAAATTAAAGCATAAAATAAATAAACAATCTTGATATGAACCCTCTCCCTACAAGCCTACGAGCCAAGACTACAAGATGCAGCTCTTTAATGGAGATGTGTAAAAACATGGATAAAACAGCCAAATAGGTGGGAGAAGTTGCAAGCTTTTGATGCGCTCAGATTGTGATTTTGTGTCTTGATTGTTTAATCTGTACACATACAGACGTGTAAACACAGCAGTTTGTGATCTTAGTCTGCGGGGGAACCGTTCCAGTTTTTCATCATTGGTACACTGGAATATTTCAGAGTTTAGTCGGGTCATTTCATGAAAAAATGACACTTAAGTTATCACAGTATGAAGAGTACAGACAAAAATGGGATTCGCTTTCCAACTCTCCCAAATCACACAGCTCACACAGTCTGTTTTCCTTTGGTATTATGGTAAATAAATCCATATGACTCGGAGGCAGCAGCCCTCAGAGACAGCACGCTAGATGTTTTTTTGGTTTTTTTTCTGTCTGGATTGAAATGTGAAAAAAAAAAATCCACTCTTTACAACTGAAACTGGTGAAATATTCATGGATCTGCATTATTTTGATGCTCAAATGTTTTATTCATCCCCGAGGAGTAAAATCCAACTAAAAGCAAATAAAAGGTATTTCAAGTCAAACAAGCGACATTTCCAAGTTTAGAAAAATGTATAAATGTATTAATAAAAGAAAAGATGCTGCTGCTCAGATGTTTTTTCTGCTAGAGAGTGAAAAGATATCGACCTTGCATCTGCAGCGTGGAGCAGTTCAATCATTCAGCTGAGTGGGGAGGGAGAAAGAGAGACGGAGCAGAAAAACTCAAGATGCATCGGACTTCAGGAAGGAAGATTGTGGAGCAGAACATAAAGAAAGAAATACGTGCTTCTTTAAATCAACTTTCTTACTATGTTGGATGGGATATAAGGTAGTTTTTTCCTGCGTATACTGTTTAAAAAATGGGACTGTATTATATCTGAAGATGATGGTTTCTCCATCGATTTGTTACTGGTAGAAAGGAGAACCAATCATGTTCCTGACCTGGATTGATGTCACAGTGAGACAGCCTGTAGACCCAGACCAAAATACTTAACTCAAAGCAACTTACCTTAAAATAGTTGTAGATTTAGCTTGTTCTGGATTGAACTAAGCCAGCTGCAAGGAGTGTTAGAAATACTCCAGGGAGTAAAGTGAAGTTCTTAATCCATCAAACAGTCAGGTTTAACTTCTGTTTGTGAGAGGACATGGACTATTTGGAACATAAATCTAACCTTTCAAAGGCCAAAAGCGAAACTTAATGCTTGGTTTGTTGGGACAATTCACCTCTAAATCAAAAAACTAGATGGCACTCGGCTTGTGGTGCTCAAAGCGCCAAATAAATACATCTGAAAAACTCCAACAGCAATGTCTCTTTACAGAAATCACGGCCGGGTTGCTCGTTGTGAGCACTTTCATGTAGGAACTATTTTCTTTCAGTAGCAGAATCTACCGGAACTACTTTCTTTCTGAATAGAACTACTTTCTTTTTCATAGAAAGAAAGTATGCACTCTGCACAATATCAAAGTATAAAAACTGAAGACACCAAGTTGGTTAATCAGCAGTAAAAGTTTGTAATTAGTTAGTCTGACTCAGGCGGATGGCCTCCACCCTTAATAAAGAGTCTGCATGTGCTCGAGGTTTCTGCTCCACACTGACTGATAGTGACTGATGTTGGTGGGAACAATTCAATATGTTTATAGGGAGTTTGGCGTAGACCCGCTCTATTTGAAAAGTGCCCTGAGATAACTTTGTTATGATTTGACGCTATACAAATAAAATTTATTGAACTGAATTTAATCTCCAGTCGTGTGTAATGTGCTCTGCTGCCACGGGCAAAATCAATTCCTGACAAGTGAAAATGAGTCAGAATCGTCTCCTGATGTCTCAACTGCAGAGACAAACCGTTGACTGAATCATCCGTCATCCTGCCTCGAGTCACCGCCGTCACAGACACAAAGCCAGAGACAATTCTGCTGCTTCAAGAGCCTGACTGAACAAAGTGTGAATATGTGACTGATGGACACTAATGTAGGATTTACAGCTGTCCTCGTAAAAAGTATTTTGTTTCACTTGTGTAAGAGAAAAGCTTTCAAGAATGAGGACTATTGTCTCCTCAGAGTAGCAGAGTGGTTGGTATTATTATTAATGTTTGTACATAACTTGTAACTGATACAAAATAAGAACAGAAAATAGAAAAAAATTGTTCTCAAGGTGAAGTTGTCTTTTAAATGAGTACAGACTGATTCATCCTCCTGAATACTTTCCGGTTACTGGTTTGTTTGGTGGCTGCCTCCGCACGTCACATCAGAGCTGTGAAATTTAAATCAGATGATTCTCCTGCAGCTCGATGACTTTTCTTCTTTCTCTCCATATTTACTGTTCTTGTCAAGGCCTGTGGGGTTTTTTTTCTTTTCTTTTTGTGCAAAGTCTGAATCATCCAGCCTTTCTCCCAAACACTGAAGGAATAACTTTTTCGTCATCTGAATATTCATCTTCGACTATGCTTGGAAATATATTTTAAAAGATCAAACTCTTCCCTGATAAACCTTGTAACCTCCCGGTGATGAAAGTTTTTAGATGACATCTTCCAAAGAAATCAAACTACATTTTTTCATTATTATTTAGGTTTGAAAATAGATAAAGAGTTGACATGTTATGGTTGAGACACATCTGATAGCAATAATATTAAATGAATTTGTCAATAAAAAGAAGGTTTACCAGTACTTGAGTAGTATTTCCTCTTTTTTTTAAACCAGTAAGTGAGACACGGGTTCTTAGGGTATAGCGACACCTTTTTATCCCTGATTAAATCATACTTTTAGGGCCAGTTTGATTTTAAAACAGAAATATTATAATAACACATTTTTAAACCTGTGTTATCAGAAGGTGTTAGTTTTAGATTTTGAGGCTTGTGGTTGGGAATTCTTGTCTGGGACGAGGCTGTTTTCTGGTACACAGAAAGTTTAGAAATGAAAAACACTGTACACACACCAAACATTTCAGAAACTATGTATATTTCATATCTATCTCTCTCTCTGACCCTCTGTCTCTCTCTCTACTGAGGAGTATCTGAAACTGTGAACAGGTGGGGCCCAGCGATTGGCCCATCCAGCTTGATTGCTGCCACGGGATTGGCCAGGGGGGAGGACCGCAGCCTACTTGAACCTCCAGCTGACGGCACTCTGTCTCCCTTCAGCCTTCCCGTCCCAAGAAAGTGCAACTCTTAGTTTGTAGATTGTTTGACATTAGTACTGTAAGTAGAGTAACACGCCTCCTTTGTGGAGGCTTTTGATTGCAAAAGCAACTGGTATTACAGGACATTTAGGGTTAATTTAGAAAGGTTTGTGTGTTGTTTTAGGCACCGTTCTCCCTCTGCGCAAAACTAAAAACAAGTCGAAGGTTCCCCTAGAACAGGGCGGAACAATGCTCTTAGCACAAACCAGCATCCAACCAGTCAAATTAAGTTTAAATATTTAATATTTCACGACATCATCAAACTATATCCTTTGTTATTGTCTCTGTGTGAGAGAAATCACATACTGCGCTTTAAGCAGCATGTTCCTCAACATGTTCACAGATAATCAGTTAGTCACAAGGCGTTCATGCGAGCAGTCACAGAATTATGTGCCATGTTCTTTTTATGTTGAGTCATTCTGGGATCTGGCCCCTAATCACTGTGTTTGAAGGGCCAATTATGACGAGGCCACAAATCCCCTGAAGGCTGTTATCTGTCTTTATCTGTTGTTTACCCGGCACACGTACCAAGAAAAGAAATTTCACCACCATTTCAATGTAAAGAGACATGATGCAGATTTTATAAAAGAGATAATTTAGTCTGCTGTGTCAAAGATAATAAGATGTCTGAGAATATACTGTACATACATATACATGGAGCCAGCTGGCTGCAGTCCAGTTCCCATCTATTATCCAGCAACCAGCTCTTCAGTGAAGTTCGGCTATATGATGTTAACACGGAGTGAATTATTCAAATCCAGCGCTCCTCGTTTTTTTATGGCAACATCGTTCCAGCAAAATGGAAATCATCATTTTAGACACACTTCTACAAAATAAAGTCTGGAACCAGTTGAAGGTTTGTGGGTGCTGAGGGGCTGAAATCCGCCGTGCTGGAATCCCCAAATAAAAAAAGATCCCGCAGCACATGGCCCAGCAGAAATGTGATTAATGTGACTGTCTATCAAAAAATAAACCAACATGAAGCCTGACTCTTGCAGTCAGGCGAGCCCCTTGTATGTGTGCTGGAGGTCTTCTGGACATATGATACTGACTGTGTAAAGGAATTCATCTCTTTTTTTTCCAGAACACTCAGTGGACTCGATGTGGAAGCTCCGTCTCCCCCTCCGCTCCTGAAGCTGTCCATGGAACTGACCATGAACATTATTATTACTCCTGCCAAAGAGGGTGTGTTTTCAGTGCTGTGTGTTTATTTGTCAGCAGGATTATAGAAAAAACTACTGACACAATTTTCATGAAACTTGGTGGAATGAAGTAGCAGAGGCCAAGGAAGAGCTCAATAAATTTTTGATTGGATCTGAATCACGGGGCAGATACAGCACATAAAGTATTCCTCACATTCTTTAACGTTGGCATGTGTGGCATTAGGCCTTGGCAGGAGGTTTGCACTCTGTGAATGCTCTTCTAGTAAACAACACTAATGTGACCACAGAGTTAGCCCACCTTTGAACTTTCACAGGTCTATGCTGTTATTTTTGTCTGCATGTGTGCTGTGCTCAGATCAGATACAAAAACAAAAGAATGAGAATCATTTTTTTCAGCCAAGCAACATAAAAAGAGGAAACTAGAAGAAACAAAAGAAACCAAGACATGTCACAGTTTTGTCACAGTGAGATGGAGACAACTGTCAGCAGGGAAATTCAAGTAATTCAAGGTTTTACCCAAGTGTGGTGCTTGGTAGTAGTCCCAAGGGTTTGAATTACAGTGACCTCCAGGGGAACCCTGTTTTCTGGTGGGCAACACTACTAGTATGACAGTTTCTGCAAAAACAATTCTACTATTACCACCATAGACATTTAATACTCAACCCCAGTGAGTCAAAGTATAGATACTCCTGGTCAAATATTACTCAACTATAAGTGAAAGTTAAATTCGTAAATTAATAAGTAAAAATACTTAAGTATTTAAAAGTTCTGCTGTATTGTTTTCACAGTGCATTTACAGAACATTGTAACTCTTTGAAACCACCTTATGATGCACTGATTTGCTTGTAGAAATGCAATCAAAAACAAAAAGTACAGCTTTTGTCATTTTCTGATGTGACTGTATTAAAATCACTGCATAAAATTGGATTGAAGCCGACTGTAAGGAGTTCTCCAGCGTCTGTTAAATCATTGAGATTTCTTTCTGGCTTCAGGGGCAGTATATAAATATATAAATATATTAATTATGTGTTATTCTTCACCCCAATAAAAGCAATACGACATTAAAAGCCTCCCTTCAATTATTTCCCTTTTTCTAATTATAATAACATCTTGAGATTTAATTCTATCTTTCTCCTGCTGTCATCATTACCATGTTTTGTTTGAATGAAAGAGAGAGAGCTTGCTTGCGCCTGGATGACGTATTTCTGCTTTTACATCAGTCCCTGTTGAGAGCGGGTACTGTGATTGGTTTCCTTCTGTGAGGAACACAGCGTGTGGCCAATTGCATTTTAGAAAAGAAAAAAAAACCAGCTGACTTCAAAGCTTTGCTTCGCCTAGAAGTAACAAGTAACAACAACCTTCGTAGAAATGTAGTGGAGTCAAAAGTACAATATTTGGCTTTGAAATGTAGTGGAGTGGAAGTCATAAGTTTCCAAGTAAAGTACAGATACTCAAAAAATGTGCTCAAGTACAGTACTCAAGTAAATGTACTTTGTTACTTTGTTACCACTGCATTTAATATCGTCAATAACATTTCATAGAGGTTAAATAACAAGAGGCTGCTGTTACAAAATCAAAGAATACATTTAATAATGTTTTTCTGCTTCACATACGCATCGCTTCATGAATCATAGCCTTCACACATTGTCGAGCAAACTTGTGTTTTTTTAAGCGCAGAGTAATAAAGAGACTTCTTGTGGTGTTTCAGGTTTTTAAGGCTTTTGCACAGCCTGATATCAGGTCATCATCATCTGAGCTTTATCACAGGCACGTATGAACAGCTGTTTGGCAGCGTGACTCCCTCCTCCGCTCTGTATCAGAACCATGGACAGCACAGCTCCCCTGACGGCACACACAACAAACCGCACACACAACATTCAGTTAATATGTGAGGATGATTGCTCTAAAATTGAAATGTAATGAGCGAATAAACACACAACATTGGCATTTTTTTACTATTATTATTATTATTTATGTCAAGAACCTGAGCTCCCCTTTGCTCCCCCGAAATTCAAACCATGCTAGTCCCATTTGACCACTGGCACTGCTGGTTTCCATTATACCAAATAAATATCCCATGAAATTGCACGTTGAAAATCTTAAGAGGAAACCCAAGCCTCAAACACTTCTTGGTTTTAGAACAACAACCTGCTCCACACTGTTTCTTTCACTGAGGGAGCACAGTGGAAAAAAACATCTTTGGCCTTGTTTACACCTGACAAACATGTCCCCAAACATGTAATTTGCATTACAGCGACCCAAATGGAAGTCAGACAGCGTGTTTCATGTGTACTCGCAGGATGTCAGTTGAGTAGGCGGTGCTTCACTGTGTAAACACTGCTTAAAGCATGTGGCCATCTGCAGGCCAGACCACGTCTGAATGTGGTCTTAGAGGTGGAATCTCAATGTGTCCTCCTGCGTCTCCGGGTGCATCCACACCTGTAGATTACACAGTAACAGCACATATCCTGAGGCAGTGAAGGCCTTTAACTCCTCATCTTCAGGTCTGTTCATGAATTCTGCTTACCTCTGTCCCCTGTTTTTATTGACTGATGTTTTATTTATGCTAATAGAGTATATCTGCTTTTATTTATTCTTGTTGACTACATTTCATTTTTTTACTCTGACAGAGTAAAACTGTTTTTATGCCGTTTATTTATCTTATCTTGATGCGTAATCTTTTGGATTGTTCCATGCGTATTTGCATTTGTTTTGTTTTTTTATGGCTGTTTGAACACACCAAGACAAATTCCAACCAATGTTTCATTGAGATGGTAAAAATGATTAAATCTTGAATCTTATGCTCGCATCACCCAAGATGCATGTTAACACCAGGTGTGAACAGGGAATCCATGTGTAACAATGTGGAGACTAATTAATGCAGAAGTTTTGATGATGAGTTAGAATTTTGACCTTAAAAAACAAAGAATTGCTGGAGGACCAGACTTGGATATAAGAAAATTTGAGCACACTTGATTGTCTAACACTGAAATTAACTCTATCAAGAGGATTTACTGTATGTGTGGCTTAAAAGTTGATACTTGTGAGTTGTGTGTTGTTTTTTTTACATAAACAAATATTTAAATTATTCTTTTAAAATTACACAGTTTTTTCAAACAGTATACTTAAATGGAAATTTAAGTACAAAGTACAAATAAAAAACATATAAATAGAATTATCTTTATTTAATTAATAACATAGTATACAATTTATAAAATATATAAACATGAAGTATATAGTAAACCCCAGTCACTTTTTGAGGCAGATACAATCATTGATTATTGGACATCAAAAAATACAATATATAAGCTAATGTAGGTTTTTAACATTAACACAAAAGTTATGTTATGAGCACATTTGACAAAAAATGTTAAACCTCATACTTATATTTGGCATTTCTCTGTTTTTGTTTTTGTTTTGTTTTGTTTTGTTTTTTGTTGTTGTTGTTACTTATTGAATCAGAGTCAGAATCAGAATCAGAAATACTTTATTGATCCCTGGGGGTAAATTGTAAATATAAAAATTAAGAAATTAAGATAGAAATCTTATGAAGAGATAAAATTTGTAAAATAAATAAATAAATGTGCATCATACATCATACATTAAACTATATACAACAATCGAAAAACAGAAATAAGAGGTGTAAAATATATGTAAACAACAAAAATATACAACAATATATACAGCAGTGGTACACATAATAGTGTAAAGCAACAGTCATGCTGGAGACAGGGGACCAGTGTGATAGGATACCTGTATTATAATAAGACTATAGGTTGATTTAAATGCACAGTGGTGATGCCAGTGTAGCCCGAATTGCTGTTATTGAGTATTAAACAGTTTAAATTATTGCTGATATAACCATATTATTAGGTCAATATTGCACATATGAAGATAGATGAAATATAAATAATAATCTTCTGATGAGTTTCTGATGACATGACATGATATAAATAACTAATAACTTTCTGCTTCTGACAGTCCAGGTCAGGCTGTTTACTCAGAGTGACAGAAACTGAGTTGTAGATTTTGATTTGATTATTGAATTCCTCTCTGGGATCAATGAAGTATCGACTTCCTGTGACGCTCTGTGGTGCATTTTAGAAGAATCAGTGAATTGAGCAACATACACAGATGCTGATATATCAGTGATATATGCACCCATAATATTGGCCCTGCAAATGTATGGGTCTGGCTGTTGTTTATGTAAAACATAAATGTAAAACAAACTGGTCAACATATCGATCTGCCGATAAGGCAGTGTGAAGAAAAGCAGGTATTCCAAGGAACTGCTGGAAGCAGAGGTCACATCTCTTCAAATACCGTGTTGTTGGCGTTCTACTGGCTGCGATCCACCATCAGATGAGGTAAAAGGAGTCTCAGGGCCTTTGGCCAAAATGAATTAACATGGCTGCTCCTCCATGAGGGACCACACACTGCTTACATGAGCAAAACCAGCTTCCTGTCTCCCTGAGATCATTAGCAGGGGGTCATTACACCGTCCTTCCCTCAGGCTGATAGGGAGATGCGGCATGTAATGTATGTGTAATGCCCCTTCAGAGGGAAGGAGGCACAGGGTGGAGACATGAGAGAGATTCAATAAATGAGTCTGGAGACGGAGATGGTGGAAAAATGAAAGTGTAAAATTACACGGGAGTCCCCAACCTGGCTCATGTTCAGTTCCCCTGTCTGCCTTCATCACCTTCTTCTTCCCTCACTACATTAGAGATGCACCCAAATCCGAATATGTTACACGGGAAAGCACAAATAATCATACTGGGTCAACCACGAAACCTCGAAAATAGGGAGGATTTCAAAACCAAAGCAGTTTCAGACTTTGTCTCCTGCATTCTGAATGAAAATAACATAATCATAAGTAACTTACATATTTTTTTGCAAACAAATGCCTGCAGATGACTAAATGACAGTTATTAAAACACAATGAGGCCACAGTGTTTAGCCCATCTATTCAAATTTGATTACAATAGCACAGAAAATTAAAAATTTTACAAATGTTTTTCCTCAGCATAGTTAAAAAGGACTCCATGTACTTTAATCAATCACTGAAACACTGCATCAAAATTATTCCCTTCAATTGAATAATATTATTACATACTCTTTTCAATATCCCCCAGTTAAAGGAGAGGTGGCAGATTATTTAGTCAGAAATAAAAGGAGAGAAAGAGATAAATGAAACTACAGCATGAGGATGTGGAAATATATTTTATAATTAATTCAAATAGTTTTGATCCTTTGTAAGCACAGTAATTGCATTGTTAATAATGCATATTAAGTTATAAAAATAAGTAATTTGTCTGCTTTAACCCAACTTTCAGTACCAACCACGCCCACTTCTGGACAGATAGTTTTGTTGGTTTCATAAATACAGATACAAATAATTGCATCTCTGTAAACCTCTACTCTACACACTCCTTTTTCTCAGAAAGTTATTTCACCACAGACTTCCAGAACAGCTTGAGTGATCCTTGACACTAATAATTATTTGTATGCCAATTTTAAATCATGCTGATGCTTTGTAGGCACAACAATTGCTGTGCCAGTAATTATGAAGTCAGAAAAGAAAACATTTGCCAGATTTAACATGACTTCTGCTGTCTAAAATGCAGCATGAAGCTTAATCTCTTCACTTTCAATTCCACTCTGCAGACAAGGCAGGAAGATCCCAGCCTGCCACTGTGTGGTCTGAAAGTGAGCAAATACATCGAAGTCAGAAGCCATGTACACAGGTGAAGTGCACGGCGAGCATGTAAAAGGCTTTTTTTTTTCTGTGTACTTCTCAGTTAAAAGTCTGAATGAATCCACTCAGACTCCTCATCACAAACAAGTAGCTGTTGACCTTCAGCCAGTCGCGCGGCTGCAAGGAGCTGTGAAAAGCAATAACATTTAAAATGAATGGTGAGGAAGATGAGAGGAGAGAGTGGCTGGAGGTGCAGGTGTGAAATCTGTCCTGTCTTCAGTTACACAGATTTTGTTTCATTATCTCAACCTGCAGGGATCTTCATTTTCCCTCCATTGGGAACCACTAGAACCGCCTCGGTGACCACTAGAGCATCCTAAAGGACTACTATAACCTCCTCGATGACCACTGGAACCTCCCATATGACCATTACAACTAACTAAAGTACCCATACACCCGTCTAAAGGTCCACTAAAACCATTCTTAGGAACCCTACAACAGGACCCCAGCAACCTCCTAAATAAATACAAAAACAAACTAGAACCAGTGATTTGTAGAATCACCTAAATCACAACATACATATGTAACCCCGATTATATTCAGAGCACTAGGAAATACCCAGTTTCCTTAAATGCATCGTAGTTGTCCGTAGTAGTTTTTGGAGTTGAGTTTTTCAGATTTCCGGAGCGCGCCCTGAACGCATCACCTGTAGCTCTCGGTGTGTGTGTGAGGTGACGCAGGAGACAAAACAGGAGGAAAACGGAGAAGGCAGAAAAACTCCATGCCACCATGAAGCACGCTGTTCTCCAGTTAGCACATGATTAAGAGAGTTTTCTATGGACATTGGTGTAAGCTGCTGTTAGCAGTAAACCACGAACGAGTATCTACCTCGAAGATGTCGAAGTCGGTCGTAGGAGAGGCTCCGTCGGAGTGTTTTCCTCAACTTTGTGAACTATTCTGGTGAGTTAGCTTAACTCAATTAGCGCTGTCATTGCGGTTGAATGCACTGAGAAAAATAAATAACCAGTCAGAATAGTCGGTAAATGGTTAGATGATACTGGGAATGTGTTTTCATGATATTGTGACGAGTTTATATTGTTTGTTGATGAGTGTTTAGCACTTTTTTTTCCGCTCGGGCTGCTAACTCAGCCGCGGCCTGCTAATGAGGCTATGCGCAGCTCACGTGCAGTAGAGTGCCTTGAGAGAGAGAGTGGCGACAACGGAAGTTCAAAAAGCTGACCGATCACGTGGTTCATGTAGCCCTCCGAAAGTTCCCGGAAGTGCTTGGACGGCAATTCAAAACCCATAGGAAAACCACCACAATCGGCAAATAATGTCAATAAATGCTTTCCTTTGCAATATTTTAATGCTTAAGTTAATTTCTTTGAACTCCGTTAAGTTTACTAAACCTGTACTTTCATTGACACCAATAAAACCGTAATATTTCTGTT
>JAJHUR010085097.1:0-16501 GCA_027495735.1 Lutjanus campechanus | reverse complement strand
TGGACAGCAACTGATGGTTACAACTTAATACTATATAACAAATTACATGTGACCAAAATGTTATGTATATGTGAAGTTATCAACCAAACATTTACTCTTGTCCACTATATATAGACTTTCTAAGTTGTTGTTCCGACTTGAGGGGGCATACACGTACACTTTCCCAGTCAGGAAATCATTTTCCCATTATTCCAACACCACGTGAATGCACTAGAAGTGTGGCTGCACTCTAAAATAAAAAACTAACAGGTTCCACACTGCTTATGCTGCCAGTGTGGCCTGGCTGTAAAATGCATTTCCTATTGTTAGAAGCGTTTCTGCACCGTGATGGTACCGGAGAACGCATTCAAACATTTGCATGATCTTCGCCCTTACGGGCATAAACTGGTGCAGTTACAAACTTCTCCATCTATGGGAGAGTCCCTTGATGGTTGAACATTGCCTAAAATCTGACCGCCCAACGTGGGGCTCGAACCCACGACCCTGAGATTAAGAGTCTCATGCTCTACCGACTGAGCTAGCCGGGCTGTGCACAACACGTATGGTGGTTGGATTTGTGTAGTAACTCTCTTGCTGATAGGAGGACTACAGCTGATTTAATCTTACAAATTATGAGGGTTCTTCTAATGAAACAGCTTATCGACATCTCTTGATTACTTTCATTTTCGCTCGTCTTTTGTCCGGTTTGGCGCCTCATATTTTGTGGCTGACATGCTTGAGTATGCTGTCAACTTTCGGCGAAATTTGCCGACGAGAGGAAACGAATGTAAAGTTAAATGATTGTTATGATTTCAGCATGGCAAAGCACAAATACCTGAAAACTTCGTGCCAGTACTCTTTGACATAAGACACTTGGTGGAAGGGGATGTCCAGGCTCTGGCAGACTCTGTAGGCGTCCTCACAGTCTTTCTCTGTAGTGCACACCCCTTTCTCATCCAACGAGTCCCAGTTCTTCATAAAAACTCCTGTTACATTGTAGCCTTCACATGGAAGACAAACATGGGAGACAAAAATAAGTGTTTGATTATGCTAGCACGTGTGGCAACAGAAGCAGAACACTATGTTCCAACACATTTTAAAATTAGGAAAAAGCACATAGCTGCCTTTCTTCTTTCGTATTTAGGCAGAACGGTTGTCGCTAGTTATCTAACCATTCAGTATTGACAAGCCGGGGTTCTGGTGTGTTTCTGTGTGTATTTATGAGATTTAACAGTTTTTTCTCACCTCTTCTCTTCAGTAACAACGCTGCCACAGAGCTGTCAACGCCGCCAGACATGGCGCACACGACATGACGAATAACACCCATGTTTACAAATTCTACTCCTTCCTATTAATACTATTTTCTTGTATAACTAAGAAAAGTTAGCTAATTGCTCTCTATTGCCACTGACAGGGGCGACCATGTTTGCGGTCCGTTTAATAATAACGTCCGTCTGGAAACACATTTCAAAGTGGAACTATTACGCTGATGGGCAGTGTTGCCAGGTCTGGGTGACAAAACCATACAGTCTATGGACAAAACCAACCTATTGTGTAATGGATATAAAAAAATCGTTCAATGTACGATATTAATTTTTATTCATGAAATATAATATCAATGTAGTTTGCACGCAAAATAGGTCTTCCCAATCAGCAGACAACAAAATCAACCCGCATCAACAGATTAAAAGTAGCCCGATTCCCCAGGAAAATTGCAGACCTGGCAACCCTGCAACAGGGAGCCGCAAAAATTGTAACACTATAAACGTTACGGAGCTGTCACTCTTTAAAGTGACTGAAAAACACAAACAATTAATAAGGTGAGTGGGAAGTAAGCCTAATGCACTAAACATATCTATTAGGTTATCTCAACGGCCTTTTGTTAAAAGTAGGTTTTGTTATTCAACGTTTATCAGCTTTTCTTCATAAATCTGCCGGGGTTCGTGGACTGCTCACATGTCCAGTGTCAGCAGACCAGCTAAAATCTTTGCATTACAGATTTTTACATCATTGCTAGATAATTGTTGCATTACTGTTCACTTCGTTCTTCGTATTTTGTAAAGGAGGTGAAGTTATGGGTAGTGTCCAGGGCCGATGTGAAATTCTGTGAACATATTTATCAACTACTGCAGTAATTTAAATAGTGCTTATTTTTATTATGCAGACCATTCCCTTATGAAATTTATAGTTTTGTCTGTTTAAAATGATGGCTTCGTAAACCAAATGTATTAATTATAGTGTATCGGTTGACTGATATTAGCAGCCCAATACTGGCCTATGACAACTATATTAGTATCATGTATGGTGACCTAAAAGAAAACTTTTTCTTAACAGAACGTAATTAATGTTGCTTTTTATTTATAGGCAGCATTCTGTGTATATATGATCCCTTTTCTTCATTCAGGTTTAATATATACCTATATTTTGCACCTGTCTGTTTTTTTGTTTTGTTTTTTGTTTTGTTGTTGTTGTTTTATTATTTATTGTTGTTAATTATTAAATATCTCAATTACACACTATCTTTGTCACAAGTGTTAACTTTTGAGGGATCATTGCAAATAATGTTTATTTATTTATAAATTCTATATTCTGTATGAAGAATATAGGTTGATAAATCACTATCACTTTTTTTCTCCCGAATATCATTATCAGTCCCAAAAATCCAGCTTTGGTTGGACCCAAGTGCCTCATATTCTTGTTACACAGGCCATTAATCCATGACATACTTTCATCAGCTTAAAATGGTGACTACATAAACAGATGTATTCCTGATATTCAGGGTTGATATGGGTGCTGGAAATCCTTGAAAACACTTGTTGATTGTGTGATTTATTATGAAAGTCAGGCGATTACAGTTTCAAGCAGTTTCAAGCACTTGCAATCCAAGCACCAACTGAATAGTTCAATTTTTGATAAAGAAATAAAATAAGTTGGACATTGGCTCGAGCAGGTGACACATTTTGAACCAGGAAACTGTTTTTTTCTTGAATTTATCATCCTTCTGTAGAATGCTATCATGAAATATAATTTTGGCTGTTTATAGCAAAATAACATCTGATTTGATATGATGAAGAAGTGAAATAATTCTTGAAAAATTCCTGAATCTGACTTTGGAAAAACTTTATAAGAGCCATTTATATTAAACTGTGTGTTTCTGACATAGATGGCTGAGGTGTCTGCTGACGCCGTCACCCTGGATCTGCTGAGAGAAGCCAGGGAGACAGTGAGAAGGAGCCCCCTGGGTGTCCTCAACACTCCCATGATCCCCTGGTGCCAGACGACTCTGCCCCTCGACATCCACTGCAATATCCACATCAAACTGGAGAACATGCAGAGAACCGGTCAGAGGAAACCACTTTGATTTACATCACACAACAGCGCCTTACAGTTCTCTAATGATGGCTCATGTGTTACATTTACTTGACAGGGTCGTTTAAGATCAGAGGAGTGGCCAATCAGTTTGCCAGAAGAGCGAAGGGTGGTCATTTTGTCACCATGTCTGCTGGGAACTATGGGAAGTCTTTTGCGTACGCCTCGAAACACTATGGGTCCAAGGGGAAGGTGGTGATGCCGGAAACTGCCCCGGTGTCCAGGTCCATCCTCATACAGGTCAGTCAGAGGACACAGACAAATTCAGATCCCTTCAGCTGTAGTTAAACTCGGTAATGAACGTGTCATTCTTGTTCTCAGAGTTTCGGGGTGGAGGTGGAGCGAGTTCCCACCTCTTGTCTGATGAACGTGGTGAACCGTTGTGTTCAGGAAGACAACATGACCTTTCTGCATTCCTATGATGACCTGGATCTAATAGCAGGACACGCCAGGTACACTCAGGACGGACAGTGGACTTTGGTTTATTCTAAATTTTATCTTTTAAAACTTAGCAATAACATATTAAGTAAAGGAAACAGCCTGATTCTGGGGTCAAAAACCAAAAATGCACAATTTGCACTGTGTTATCAGTGTTTTTTAATCTGTTTTCTTTTGATTATTGTTAAGTTAAAAAGTGAAAGTAGGGATAAACTAAACATTTATTGCTCCATGCATGTATGATTGAGTTTATTTCATTGTGATTCAAAACTATCAGTATTTAAGGCTAAACCTGTGTCCAGTCTAGGTATGGAGGTGCTGGAGGTGATGCCTGAGCCTGATGTGGTGGTGGTGTGTTGTGGCGGAGGGGGGCTGCTGGCTGGTGTGGCTGCTGCCATCAAACTGTCCGGCTGTGATAAGACCAGAATCTACGGTGTGGAGCCAGAAGGAGGTAAAGCAAACACAAGGCCCTTTTCCACCAACAAGGAACCGGCACTGTTCGGGATCAAGCACCTAATTTTGGACCTCTCTGAGCATTTCCAACAAAAATGAACTGGTTCCGAACTGGAACCAAAAAATAGCAGGTGTTCTTTGGGAACCAAATTGGATGTGTCATATCCCACAGGTTGGTGTGCATTATGCAGCCACCTTGATTACAATGGTTCCACTCAAAACTGGTTGAAACACGCTGAAAGGTTACAAGAATCTTCAACGGAACCAGTTCAAGAACCAGAGCTCAGTGGGTGGAAAAGGGCCTTATAGAGGAACAGAAGCGTCACCTAGCTTCATAAGAAGACAGCTCAGTGAACCTCAGACTTGTTGTGAGTTTGTTGTTTCTGTTTGAACTCAGCCTGCACCATGTACAGAAGCTTCATCGAGAAGAAGCCAGTCGGCATGGACACCAAAAGCATCGCATCAGGACTTGCACCACCTTTTGCAGGTATCATTCAAGCGATTTCTGTCAATCTTTCTCTTGATTGCTACAGAGGTTTTCAAAGTGGGAGGTGGGTCTCCTGAGGGGGGTTGTGAATAGCTTTAAGGAAGGCTCAATGAATGAAATAAAAAATACTTTAACAAAAGGAGATCACATAAAATAGTCTAAATGTGTGTGATTTGGTTAAAGAGATTTGACCCCAATTTCGTAAAAGTTGGGAGGTTGCATTTCTTTCCATTGACGATCATATTTTTCCAAAAATCAAGTTAATTGAAGAAAACAAGTTTTGTTTTTGTTCACTAAGAAACTGACCACTTTATCCTTCTGCATCCCAGGCAAACTGCCCTTTGAGTTGTGTCAGCGTTACGTGGAGGGAATCGTCCTTATAAACGACGAGGAGATCAAGGCGGCGGTCTCCACCCTGTACAGGTCTGGACTCGTGGTGGAGCCGTCGGGCTCCGCCGCATTCGCCGCCATCGTTAACAATAAGATACCCGATCTGGAGGGGAAGAACGTGGTGTGTATCCTCAGTGGAGGCAACATCGGAAAGGATGAGCTCGCCAACTTCCCAGACTGACAAATATACACAAATATAATGTGACTTTTCTTACACATCTCTGCCTTTTCTTCATGTACTGTACATGTTGTCTCTTGATTGTGTAACATGCTGTGAAGATTTCAGATTTGGAAAAAATAAATAATTTCAGAGCCTCATTCAAGGTGAAAGAATTAAAAAAAAGAATGTTTTAGAAAACCAGCACATTTAATATTCTCATCTTCTTAGGTTGACAGGGTCTTACTGTTTTGGCTCAACTCTGAATCTTTCTCTGAATGTCAGTGTTGTGGATGTTTTAATCCTCTTGAAATCTAGCTGATAGTTGGCACTGAGCACTTTGGCTTCATTATTCACCAATTCCTGGCAGCTTTACATCACTGTCCCCTGCAGTCAAAACACTCAGACCCCACCTTCAACTTTCAGACACAAAGTTAACTGTCACCATAAAACGTTCAAAGGAAAGACTGAGAATAATGAAAAGTTGCTGCAAGAACTTGAGATGATGCTAAATAAAGTGATATGATTTCCCCAACTGCCTCTCAAACTTTTTCCACATCTGTTAAGTGTCTAACAATTATATAGAAAATGCAACCAGGAGGACAGATATGTGAAAAATAAGCCTGACGTACATAAAATGTGATTTTTTCTATTGTTAACGTTGATTTGAGTTTGCATGGAGTGCACAAAAGACAATGTTTGAAGGTTTGGGACTTCACTTCGCAGTGGAATAACATTAACAGCAGAAAATCCACATCTTGCATGAAAAAAAGGCACCAATTCCCTTCTTTTAAAAGTCCTGTTTTGGTCATTTTGACTGTTGAAACTACATGACGTCCTTGGTGGCCATCCTGCATACAACTGCGTCCAACAGAGTCCCGCACTTCTCCTCCTGGGGAGTGACTTTATACAGCTGAAACAAAGGCAAAACATGGGTAAGATTGACAGAAAATCTGTTGAAATGTATGTACACGTCCTAAATTTTAACTACACAAGTTGTATAGCAAAAAATGGAATGAGTCTTGTAAAATGAAAGCAGAGATGGGGAACCTTTTTGATTTTTGCTTCGTCTGACAGCGAGGAAACATCTTCCACTGGAACCTGCCGTCCGTCCACCTTGGCTGTGATGTCTTCCAGAAGCTGTGACGCGTCTTCGTTGTGAACCAGGACCACCAAGACAGAGTCGTCGCCATCAGAGATCCCAAACCTTTTAAACGCCTCTGAGATCTGTATTAGAGAAAGCATACACATGATTGACTTCTGTTTTGAGTTTATTCACAGACTGTTTAGACAGTGCAAATTACAGACTTACTGTGTGTCTGAGTGGTGGAATGTAAATTAAGCACATTTATGTACTTAAGCACAAATTGAAGGTACTTGTACTTTACCTCAGTATTTATATTTCATGGAACTTTATACTCCAAATGCCAAATGTTATACTTTTTATTCCACCACATTTGTATGACAGCTTTAATTACTAGTTACTCTGCAGACTAGTTTTTCTTACCACTCTTGTCCAGTAAAACCCTCTTATTTCCAAATTTGATGAATTGATAACTGCCCTACTCTTTAAGCTAAATAAACTTTAAACCCCTATTGGATTAGCTGGAAAATGTATCGTCACAAAGCTGAAAGCAAGGCTGTTGTTCTGACATAATGAAAAGTTACATGATCCTCCATACAAGACAGTAACACTACTGAAAAGACTATTAGCAAGAATCTGGCCAAATCTGACAAATCACGATGCCAGGGTTATGATTCAACGGATGCATTTTCAGATCAAGAAATGGACAGTGATATAAAGAAACTGAACTTAAGTTTTGGTGACTTACATTATTAGTCGGTGATAGGTTGAAGATGATTTCTGAGAACAAACTTCTTGTCTTCATTTTCCCCGTTTTCTGTAAGTTAACAGCTTTGTTGGCAGCTACCAGCACTTGGAAAGGATTCACCAACTGTAAAAGAAAGCCTGATGGTGAATTAAGTTCCACAGTTTCTGATACTTTTTACTTCCTGTTTAGGATAAAAGATGGCACAGGAACCAATAAATGTTCTTTGCTAATGAATATACCCAATAATATACTTTCTGTTCACAAATGTTGAATAAAACGTTGCTAAGGCTGAATGAAAATGTCTCACCATCGTTGGGTTGATCAAGGCTCCACTTATTTTACCCTCCACGGCACTCTGTCTCAACTCTGCGGCATTTTTCACATCCTTAAAAAGCATTAGAGTCACTCTGTGGTCGGGAAAAACCTCTAATTCATGAGTTAAATGCATGCTGATTATTCTTTTGACGAACTGTAAGGAAAACGCGCTTCACGTGAACGTCTGTACACGAGGGGAACCATAACACGGTGACACCGCTCGGGAGGAAAGTTCCTCTTTAGGAAAACAGTTCAACAAAAGCAATTAAACGATATATTAAAGTATTAAAATCTACATATTATCACATGTATAATTATGGTTATTATTATAAGATAGAAATATGGTGCTAAACTAGCTACCACAATCTGGGAACTAATAAACATACAAGAGTTTCCGTCCCGAGTGTGTTTCTGGAGCGGACCGCCAGCTGTCAAAAATAAAAACTCTTCCGTTTATCTAAACGGGACAGAGTTCAATCAGTTTCCCTTTGAATTGGGATTTTGCAGTGGTTTTATTACCTGAACCTGATCGTTATGCGGTCAATACAACATTGTTACAGCTAGCTTTAAAGTACTTTTACTTTTACATCGGATTTCATCATCAAACATGGAGAAATATGAAGGCTACATCTTCACTGCTCTCTGCAGCACCAACTTTCTGATCTCCTGCCTGCTGTTCTCCAGAGTCACCCGGGAGCAGAGGGAGCCCTACATGGACGAGATTTTTCACGTCCCACAAGCTCAGAAATACTGCCATGGAAAATTCAACGAGGTAAAAGGGCGATCTGAAAGTGGCCTTGACCATGAAAGCGAGTCTCTCGTTGTCGTTTAGCGGATTAAGGTTAGCTAACAGCAGAGCTTTTGTCTGTTAAAATGATGTGGCAGCTCGGAGACCTTTTAATCTCCATGTCGGATATATAGAATGGCATTAATGGAGATATGTGTTCCTTAAAGTACGGTAGAATATATGCAGGTCAGCTTTATGGTAGGAAGGACGAGATTAAAGGAGCATCATCATCCTTTATTTTAACATTTTTAACTTTTTTTTTAACTTATAAATAGTTGTAATTATTATTAATTACGTTATTTTATGCTTTATTCTACAGTTTAAAAAAAGAGTTTTCCCTACCTTTCGGGTATTGCATTAAATTTTAAAACTAGTACAATAAATGCTGAAAATCTAACAAAAAGCAAGATGTACTTTGATGATGCATTACATGTGATGTAAAGTATATTTATTTGCAGTAAGTGGGTGAAAATATTCAGGAGCTTGTTCCTCTAAAAAATGTCAAATATAATATTAAGTATCAGAGCTAGAGTTGCCACAATTAGTCCATTAATCCATATTTATAAATCAAAAGAAAATTAATTGACAGCCATTGTGATATTCGATTAATCATTTTAGTTATTTTTCAAGCAAAAATGTCAAACATTTCCTGGTTCCAGCTTCTTATTTTGTGAAAGATAGTAAGTGATGAAAATTAATCCTGAGTTTCAGCCCCAAACAGAGCGTTTCATAACAAAATTAGAAGGGTCCCTCCACAGGATTTAATATTTCTGTTTGTTTGGGTTTTTTTGTTTGTTTTGTTTGTTTGTTTGTTTTTCTCTCACACATGTTTAATCAAGGGCTGCAGTGTTTATAAAATGTCTGCAAAAAGTGAAAAATGTCCTTCCAGTTTTTCAAAGTCCAAGGTGTTGTTTTTAAATGTTTTGTTTTGTCAGTCCAAACTCCAAATATATTCAGTTTTATATGGTAGTAAATTAAGACCCACCCTGCCTGGTAAACACCCATGCACTCCATGTCCCCAGTTTGTGATACAGACTTTTCTCTGTGAGCCCAAGGCGAAATGACTCGGACTATGACATCATCAGGGTTCATATTTCATACTTTAGAAAGCTCTCCTAGAGCCACAGAATATTTTACTTCACTTCTCTTACTTCTGTCATTATTGAATTAGGCTTTGGTTTTTGCATTTAATCCTTATACACTTAATACTTAGTATTTTATTTTATATTTATTAGTCTACTGTTTATATTCTTATGTTACTGCAATTTTGGAGAAATCTCTGCCATAAAAGTTTCCTCTTGTATGAAATTCTATCTTGTCTTCATAAGCTGAGTATCACTAACTAAGACAAGTAATCTTTGTGTAAAATTGGTGGAGTGCCCCTTTAAGATGGTTTTGATCTTTGTGCAGTGGGACCCGATGATCACCACTCTCCCAGGCCTTTACCTCGTCTCAGTGGGAGTCATCAAGCCCGTGGTGTGGCTCGCTGACCTGACAGGCGCTGTGGTGTGCTCCACGGCCATGCTGCGCTTCATCAACCTCCTCTTCAACTGCGGCAACCTTTACCTGCTCTACCTGCTCGTCTGCAAGCTGCACCTCAGGGAGAAGGTATGACAGCACGATGCAGATGATTAAGCATGATCGTGTCATTTTCTTGCCTTCTGATGTCACATTTCCTCTCTTCCAGACACGAACGACCTCACGTCGCGTCCTCTCCGCGCTGTCTCTGTCCACTTTCCCCGTGCTCTACTTCTTCAACTTTCTCTACTACACCGACGCCGGATCTACTTTCTTCATCCTCTTCACGTACCTCATGACGCTCTACGGCTGCCACAAGGCCTCGGCGTTCCTCGGCGTCTGCTCCATTCTCTTCCGGCAGACCAACATCATCTGGGTGGCCTTCTGCGCAGGCACGTTGGTGGCCGCCAAAATGGATGAGGCGTGGAGGGTGGAACACACGAAAAAGAGGGACGAGAAGTCTCCTCCGTCGCAGGTGCCTCTGTCATTCAGTGGAGCTAAGAAGGTGGTCCTTTTCACGCTGGAGTTCCTCACCTCGCCCAATCACGTGAAGGCAGTGCTGCTGGTTGCGTGGCCTTACGCAGTGGTCGGCGTGGGTTTCCTGGTGTTCGTGGTGCTGAATGATGGGATAGTGGTGGGTGACAGGACGAGCCACGAGGCCTGCCTCAACTTCCCCCAACTCTTCTATTTCTTCTCCTTCGCCCTCTTCTTCTCGCTCCCCGTCTCGCTGTGCTACCACCGCGTTCTTCGCTTTCTCCAGGCACTGAAAAAGCAGCCGTTATTCTTCCTCTTCATCACCAGCGTCTCTTTGCTCCTCGTGTGGAAGTTTACCTTCGTCCACAAGTACCTCCTGGCAGATAACCGCCACTTCCCCTTCTATGTGTGGAAGAAGATCTTCCAGAGGCACGAGCTGGTGCGCTTCCTCCTCGTCCCTGCGTACGTGTTTGCAGGGTGGAATTTTCTGGACTCCTTCAGGTCTCGCTCGCTGTTCTGGAGTTTGGCGTTCCTGGCTTGCCTTCTGGCCGCCACCGTGCCCCAGAAGCTGCTGGAGTTCAGGTACTTCATCGTCCCGTACCTGATGTACCGCCTGCACATGCCTCTCCCCTCGCTGCCCAGACTCATCGTGGAGTTTCTGCTGTACACGGTGGTCAACGCCGCCACGCTTTACATCTTCATCACGAAGACGTTCCATTGGCCGGACAGCGAGGCCACACAGAGGTTCATGTGGTGAACAAAATCTGATATCAGGAGACTGAAAACAGAATGTCAGCATCAGAAGAACTACAGCACACGAGACAGCTCAGAAATCAAAGAAAAGCTTTCAGTAACGGACAAAAATGGCTCATGTTTTCAACATTTTTGTACAGTGTAAACAAATGCAGTTTGGTGTAATTTAGTGGGATTGACAGCATACACTGAGAATCAGAGCCCGTTTACACCTGGTATTAACATGTGTTTTAGGTGATCCAATCATAAGTGGACAGCTGAGAGTATGTCAGTTCACACCTGGCATTAGAATGCAGCATAGCAATGTCGCAATAAGCAGACACAATGTGTTTTGCAAGGAAAGAAACTACTTATTAAACTGCATTTAATACAGAATTTGTGAGACATCATGAATGATTAAGGACTTCTTGTAGTTGTTGCGTTTTTGTTGCATGTTTTTTTTTTTTTTTTTTAATGGGAGTCTGGTGATATCATTGCCGTTTCTAGTTCATAGGTGAAATCAGTTCAAAACAAACATTGTGATCACAAACATCTGCTGTTTAACTTGGCAGGTAAGAGAACCCAGACATGGATATTGCACCAGACAGCTGTTTTGTGTGTACTTACGGGACGTCAGTTGAGTAGGTGTTACTTCAGTGCGGCTCAGAACACTGCTGAAAACATGCGATTGGAGCTATTGTATCTCAGTGCGTCCTCAACATGTCTTGGGTGCATTCACACCTGTATTTGGAGCTGTCCACTTGTGATCAGGTCACCTAAGACACATGTTAATACCTGGTGTAAACAGGCTCTCAGTGAAAAACAAAACCCTTTTCATTCTGAGTTTGATGTTGAGGGTTTTTTAGGGTTGAGTTTCGCTGTGTCGTGGCTCCGAACCCTGCAGAGGGGCTGTACATTTACATGAAAATGACAAAGAGTATTTAAAGAGGATTTTGTAAAAAAAATTCTTACAGTTTTTGGCTTAAACAGTGCAGTGGTGGTATCAATGTTCAGTGTAAAATCCTTGGCACTGGTCTGAATTATATTAGTCTTTTTAATGACGGTTTACTGTGTATAAAAGTTGTTTCTACTGTACATAAACAACCTTGGGTGGAAAAATAATCATGTAGTTCCGACGTTTTCCGCAGGTTTGTAAGGCTCTGTGTGGTTTTCTTAAGGCAAACTGTTTTGTACTTTAAATGTAAAGACTGTGTGCAGTTCGATGACTCGATTGTCTGTGAAATAACTGTTGACTTGAGCTGTAAATATGATTTAAGTAAGAGACCAAAAATGACAGCCATATTGTAAACTTCAGAATTTGTATTATTGGTGTGGGATGTTTTTGTAATGACTGAGATTTTTTGCTTTTTCATGGACACATTTGACCCTCAGACGACTTTGTAATTAAGTGACTAAATTGAAGATATACATCTGTTTTTTAACTTTTATCAAGCCATAAAGATCCACTGGAAGTGATTCAGAAATGTGTCATTCATTGTTAATTTAGATGTTTTTGTTTGTCATTAAGTTTTTCTTTTTCTGTTTTTTTGCACTTTGCAGTTTAATTGCAATAGATGAAGTAAACTTGCCCCCTGTATGTTTTCCCTTTCTGTTTTTTCATTGTGCCTGGTGCGTGTGTTCATTTGACAATTTTTATTTTTCTATGTGGATACATAAAATTTAATTAAGAAGTTGATCCCAAAAGGACCTGATCGCAGGTTTGGTTTGAGACTTTCCAGGTTGAATTCAGGAATTTCCGTTAAATTTGAATGTCAAATGTCAAAGTCTGTTACTGTGTCTGTGTTTACTTATTTGTTCAGTGCTTATGTTCCATCCAGCTGCTTTCTGCTCCCCTGCTGATACAATCTTGTGTTAACTTTTGAATAAAATGATTCACGCAACATCAAGTCTCAGGTTTATTTTTTAGTGCTTTTAGTGAATATATGATATTTACCACAAGAATATAAAGAGCAACAAACTAGATAAAAGAAGCAAAATAAAATTATATAATGAGGCGAGATTAGGAGACTTGGATTACACCAGAAAAACAGTATGAAGACATTTTATGTGTTTTTGGCGGGGGTGGAAGGGTTGTTTTTCTCCATTTGAAAACTGGTCACCATTCCCTTCAGGTGTTTGGGAGATTCTGCAAAGCTTTTTTCCTCTGAAACTCCAGCAGTGTTTTGTGGACTAAAAAACTAAACCTGACCTTCAGTTGGCATGAGGGTGAGTGGATAATGACTGACTTTTTATTTTTGGGTGGACTATCCCTTTAAATAATGATAAACTGAAAAAAATGCTTTATTAATCGAAAGATTCTATTTTGCAAAGATATAAAACATTTCCCTTTGTAGACAATAATTTTGAATTCCCATTATACTGCGTCTTTCAGTTAATCAGCAGTTCACAGGACTAAAATATTATACACATACTGTACATTAATTATATAATATTATTACAAAATGTATTTAGATAAAAGTAGTCGTACTCTTAATGTCACAGTGTCACATTCTGAAAATTATTTTCCCAAAATAATAATAATATATTTGGATTCGGGTACAAATAATCTGTTACAAGTAAAAATCTTACATTCAAGATTTCACTTAAGTAAAAGCACAAAAGAATTAAGTGTTAAAGTAAAAGTAGTTGATGGGCGGAGAGAGAACAGGTGGAGGTGGATCATATTTTAACTGCTTCATGTAATTTCAGTTCAATCTATTGAACATTACCATATTTTATAAACCTGACACATGTTTTGCTTGTTGTTTTTAAAAAAAAAATCTTAATCTGTAAAGTAACTAGTAATCATAGCTGTAAGATAAATGAAGTGGAGTAATTATTTCTCTGAAATGTAGAATAAGTATAAATAGCATAAAATCTAAATACTCAAGTAAAGGTACCTCAGCAGGACCTCAGGAATGTGGCTCAATATTCTGCAGATAATAATGGTTTTGTTTTTGGAGATTTACTGTTGTATACAGAGGTGTCTAACCTACACATCTGGAGTCTAACTCCATAGATCAGCCAGAATCAGTCACTAGGAGGAGCTCTAAGACAAAGCTACATATTCCTGTGAACAGAGCAAGTACCTAAACATGAATCAGACTTGTTATAAATCCAACACTGTACCTATAAATGATGCTTTTACAGCTGAGCAACACAAAACTGTGTCAAACCAAAGCTAAAAAGCAAAATGATTAGTGTGGAGCCAGCCTTGAAGGCAGCTTTATTTTCATCCTGTTCAAATTATCAGCTACTTTCAACTCTTATAAAGAAAAGAAACCAGAGCTTTCAGATGAAATGAAATTACAGCCAGACAAAGAAGAACAAAGCAGAAGAAACTCCGGCAGCCAAATCTGATCAGCAGGATCTGAGAGTCTACAGTATGTAATGATGACAGATAATAAAACCTATCAATTGCTCTGTTGCTCATAGTCATCTTTTTTTTAAGTAGCCGTCTTTATTTTGTGAGTGGGAGAAAAAAGAAAACACGAGACGCGATGATTGCTCTCCATCCAACCCGTTTCACCACTACTTTCTAATTACATCGAGCGGTGTGGGGCCAACTCACAGGAGAGACTTTAATAAAAATCAAACTGGGATGATTAAACAAATGTTGATTACAGGATTCAGACAGTGAGCTGGTGTGAAGGGGATACAGTTTGTGCTGTTGGCTCAGGACTGGAACTGCTCAGAATATACAGTGTGTCAGTTTTTGTATTCTGACTCTCTTTCCCTCTTTGCTTTCTTATTGATTTTGACTTTGGGGATGATGAAAGTACAGATTAGTCTTTTCTCACCACTGACATCTGGCTTTTTGAAAATTACAGCCTCACAGAACCACTGCCATCATTCATAGATTTGTTTTATTTCGTGATGCACTTGTACTTTGTCCTTGGCTTCTGTAACTCAGACTGAGATTAATCACTGATTGTAGCCTGTTTTGAGCAAAATTGGTCAAATGTTACCAAAGTTACAAAATATTGGCCCTGAAGATGAGAAACATCTTTAAAAACAATACTTTTAAGGAATCAAAAACATATTTGAGGAATAAATAATTTCATAAAAAACACGATTAGCTTTTTCAATAAAATGTAATAAACTATTTATTTAACTTCATTTTTCGTAGGGGTTTCTTTATGAACTAAATGAAGAAGAAAAAAATCTGTCAGTGGCAGAAGTGGCGTGTCATTTTCATGTTTTTTTGACAGCAGAGCTGACGGTCAAAAGTTGCTTTCTTTTCGTATTCAGGTTATCTTTCTCACTAGTTTCGACATCAACATCTAAGTCATAATTACAGCTGGGAAACTCTGACTTTTCTGAAAGTTTACACAACTCATGTCAACTAAGTCCATCATTCAGTGTGAATGAATCCAAATTCTCTACCTTCAGTCCCATTAGTATAAATTGGCGTAAATTAATTAAATCCCATTAGCAGCATCGATCTCGGAGCCAATCGGCTGTCGTCTGATAGAGATTTATCCTCTGGAGGCAACGGTCAGCCGGTGTTTTCCAGTGTAGCCAGCAGATATCTGCATCAAGACGTCCTCTTCTGTTGTTTACAGTCCAGTTAGCAACATTAGCCCACTCAAACATGACTGAGCTACAAAAAAAAAAAAAAACCCAAACTCTTCCGATACCAAAATAAAAAAGAGTAGCTTAGGCTACACACCATGCTATATTGTTAGCAGTGGTGGGCTACTGAAGACAAAGGACCACACTAGCATTTAGATGGACTGAATTGACATTTGTAGGCCAGTTTTTATGTTGTTTAGTGTGCTGCAGCTGTGAGCTTTTTACTAGAGGACGTTTGGTAGCAAATGTATACATGCCAAGACATACAAAGAGATATACTTACTAATGTATATAATACAAGCATCTACACAAAGCTTACCACAACCTACTGTTGTGTGCATCCTTATAGGAGCATGCAAAAATGAGTACGGCAGTCCAAATAGCAAGTTGGAGCCACTGACTGTATATTAAATAGATTGTAATCCTGTTTAATATACGATGTATGGTTGAAGCGATTTGTTTCCCCCTGCCCCCTCCTCTGCAGACTTGGAGTTCCACAGGAGCGCAGGATGCACGCAACATCGTGCAATGACAAGTAATACAGTGTAAGTTTACAACAGTCAATTCTCTGTCAATGTGAAGTTAAGCCTGTAATCCTGAAAACAAAAGTCCACTGCTCCAAAAACACACTCCCTGGACTTTGACTTAGGTGATGGACTGTATGACTGAATGCCAGACTTTTACAAGATCAGTAATGATTTCTTACTAACTCATAAACAGACACTAACTCATTCAGCAAACATTCGGCATTAATTTGAACTCTAAACTACTACACATTAAGAACAGTTTATCTGGCCCAGAATGGAAAAGTCAAGGGCGGTCACTGTGGGTGTAGTGTTGATGTCAGAGAAGTAAGTATTTCAACTTAACCTTGAAGTCTGATGATATATCACGGTCAATTTATAATTTATTGCAGTAAACATATTACAGATTTCTTTGTTAATAGTTTTCTCAGTAATAAACTCACAAGAAGTGTTATACTAATTACATGTCAC
>JAJHUR010085096.1:0-52083 GCA_027495735.1 Lutjanus campechanus | reverse complement strand
TGGTACTGTACGACATGTTTTCCTCTGCCACACATCTTCATAGTATTCTGCCTAATCCTCTTTTCCACAGTCTCGTCTGAAAAAGGGCTTTCACTCTGTGGCCTAAGGGACATGAATAATTGTTGATACACAGGCTGTTTCATAAACTCCTAGCACTGTAATCACACTCTGACAGATGTAGGCCTACTACATATAATCACACACACATACACGCGCGCGCGCACACACACACACACACACACATAGAAAGAGAGGGAGAGAGAGAGAGAGAGAGAGGGAGAGAGAGATTTAACCCCCTTTTTTCTTTTCCCAGTGACTCACTGCTCATATCAGCATAATGACCGCAGACTGATCCAGCCCACGGGGGCTGAGGGTTGGAGCAACACTGGATTCTGAATAAACAATGAATGACGTGCGAGGAGGGGCTGGATGTTGTCGTAAACTAGTGTGGGTTTCACAACGAAAAAGGATACTCCATAGACACTGACCGTACTTCAACAGGCCTGCTGATGATTACAAAACTCATCTGACTCATTCGGTTTCAGAAGAAAAATGTTTAATTTTTCTTTTCTTGACAGTGGGTTAGACCAGGGATGGTGGGTACACTTTGTATTTGAGCAACAGTAACTCAGTAGTTGTTTATCCTAGATTAAAACTTTGACAGTGCCCATCTCTGTCTGCTACAACTCACCCCATACTGGGGTGAGTTGTAACACTAAGATAGATGTAACATAAACATAAACATTATTTATTGATTTAAGATCCACACAATCCAATTCATTAATCTATTAAAGAATAAAGACCAAACAGTTTTGAATAAAGTGAACAATTTCAAGTGACAAAAAAGTCTTTGTGTGTGTGTGTGTGTGTGTGTGTGTGTGTGTGTGTGTGTGTGTGTGTGTGGACTGTATTCCTGAATGTTTGTGTGTCACGTGAGGGTTCAAACTGTCACATTTGTGGCAAATGTGCATGGCTGACCCTGGGATGCAGAATTGACAACGAACATACTCGATCCACTCTACTTTTTGCTTTGTGTTTGCAAAGAGTTTAATGTACACATCTGAAGCAGTCATTATATAGCTAACTGCTTTAGCATGTGGGCTTGAAGGTAGCCTGAATACAAAGTGTTAAATCAAACTAGAGAAACTGATACTTTATGTTATGGAAGTCAAACCAGTGTATTCACAATATAATTAATGCTATAGGAACAAAATAATTGTGATTAAAAGAAACATTACTTTCTTGGGAGTGTACACTATCGATGACATTGTGCAGCTAACCAGATGTTCCAACACTCCCCAGTCTCCCCTATCAGTTCAATCCTTTGCCCCTCCTGAAACTTGTAATTTTCTGTTATTGCAGTGGATTATGAAATGACTGACATTTGACCAAATGCAGAACAATAGCTTGCAACCTAACCTTTTGCCCCCTGCTAAGTGGCAGTATCCTGGTATAGATTCTGCGACGATGAAGCATGAATAGTAATTGTTTACCTGCAGTTGGTACAATGTCAACAGACTAATCCATCACATGGACCCTGTCTACTTATTTATAGACGAGGGGAATAAATCAGGCGAGTGGATGAAAGTTGAAAAGACAAACACAAGGACACAAATAGGAGTCCCATAGATAATCCTTTAAACATTTTTAATCAAGACGTCAGCATCAGGAAAGATGAATGAAGCATCCATCTATCTGTAATTAAACCTGCGCATCATCGTAATGTAGATATAATGTGATAAACAGCCTGACGGTGATATACTGATACTAATAGTGCAGTGAGTGATCTGAGCTTCATCACTGCTTGAAGTTTGCATTGTAGTACTGAAGGTAAATAATTCGAGCTATATTGGCATTATGGGTTTACATTGTGAGACTTGGTGCTGAATGATATAAACTACTGTATATATTGAGGTATAATTTAGTGGATGATTTTCATTATCAACACAAAATGAACTTTCTGATGAATCTCAAGCAAATCGCTCCTAATATAATAAATATAATAAAGATTTATATGATTCCTGGTCGCACTTTATTTTTACAGCACACTATTAAGACATAGCAAGTCGTAGTTCGTATTAAATTACAGAAATTTGGAAATAATATGTACATGTAACATATAATGTAAATGTATAATACTGTGTGGCAGTAATATGTGACATATACATGTAATAATATGTCTTTATGAGACAGTAGTTATACCCCAGTTAGATAGCATACACACAAAGTACACTAATAAGACATAACAAGTTGTACTTTGTATGAAATTGGATGAAAACTAGAAACAATACGTTCTGTTGTAGACAGTATTAGACCCTTTATTAGACCCCATTAGACTATTTAAGGGTACACATTACAACAGAGCTGTACGGTAAACTAAAGTGTATTATTTCCCACTGTTAGATTCTTATTAGACTTAGTTAGAGGGTAATTAGGGACAGATTACAACTGAACTGTGAACTAAAATCACATATCTGCTACTTTCTATTTAAAAACAATATATGAACCCGATCCACCAAGTAAAGGCCAAAATTATAGAGGTAGTTAGGTATTTTGTCAATGGATGACTGCAGAGACTTATTGTAATACTGATCATAATAATGCGATTTGATCAAAGAAGTCGGCATCTGATGACCAGATTCCAGAAAATCAGTGAAGTGAAGGTAGAAATATATGATCCATGTCTTTTATTTCTTTTGAAATGTAGATAATCATCTCACTGCATCATCTGACCAGTTGAAATAAACACTTCACTGGAAGACTTAAAACCTTCCCAGGATTCATCAGAAATGATTATATCTGGGAAAATCTGTTTGCAATATGTTTATCATGTGGTCCCTCGGACGCCTTCAGTAGTATTGCTTTTTCTGTTCACAACCCGGACGGCTCTCCATCATTTGGTGGGAAAATTCCCCCTCATTTGTTTATACACAAGAGATAAGGAAACACTGTGAGCACTTATGAGGAAATTGAGCATGCATCAATATTTTTCACATGAGGCCCATTTTTAAATTTTTGAGAAATGCTCTGTGTCACTCTTTTTGCATCTCTCCCACACACTTTTGGATGTGCTGTCAGGAGGTGTTCTCTCCAATGTCTTTTTCATCAAATTCAGGGAATAGGAGACAGCACAACACCTTCAGACACTCAGACGTACAGTATGACGGCTGGAGAAGGAATGCAAAGAGACAGGAAAACAAAAAAAAAAGAGAAAAAAAACCCCACTGTTAATCTCTGCCAAGTGTGTTTCCGTCACTGCCAGATTTAAGCTGATGGGCCTGATTCTATCTGCTCCAAAAAACTCCCCGTACAATACTAACTTTCAATGTCATTGGATTTGTCTGAGTGTTAGGAGGAGGAGGGCGGGGTGCGGGTGGGGGCTGAGATTACAGTGAATGTCACCCTACCTCCTCTCTCAATCATCCACTTTCAATCCATCGCCGTCCCGGGGTTTGTGAGACAGCTTGGCGATGATGCCAGTAAAATGGGATCAATAGCATAGGGAAAAACGGACCAGACAATCTCTTACCCCCTTGAACTTCTGTACCCGTGATTGATTTGTCCCCTGCCACAGCAGAGGAGACATTAGAGACAAGAAACATGTGTGTGGCCGCACATGTGTGTGTGTGTGTGTGTGTGTGTGGGCCTGTGCACCTGCGTACGTGTGTTGAAAGCATGTTTTTGTAAAAGTGTGATGTCTACGTGTGTGTGTGCGTGTGTGCTTTCAGTGATTGATGATCTGAAGTGCACACACATCATCAGCAAGGCATTTGCGAGGTGTGTGAGTCAGGAGCTGTCATCCCCCTCAGTCTCCCCAAGCAGAGGCCTCGGCTGCTGATTTATAGTAAATCATTAAAATCTGCTTATTATTGCAGCAGCTCATCACCCTCCCCCTCCCTCAGTCCCCATAAGCAGCCCCCACCCTCCCCCCAAAACTTGCCACACCACTGCAGAGGAGGCACACAGAGAGGAGATTCTCTGACCAGCCCGGCGACACTAACTTATACACAGAGAGTGATGGTCAGCAGGTTCTGGCACATTAAATCCATTTCTGACGCGTGTTTGAAAATAAATACACCAGATGTCTTGTTTCATAAACACTGGCTGAAGGAGCCAATGAAAGAAGAAGAATCTGGCCACGTTCCTGTACAACAGCTGGAGCAGAGTGGATGTATTTATCCACAAAAAATTTTTAAAAAGGGGGATGAAGAAACTTTCTTATGGGCACTCATGCTCACATGTGCATAAACACACAAACCCACCCACTCACACACACACACACCTGCACACCTCTACTGTCTTCTGTCTATGAAACTGAAAATGTGATGTGACTTGAACAATGACAGGTGTGTTTGTCAAGGATGTGGCTGTCACTTCAAATCAATGGACGGGAGCATCTTCCCAGGGAGACTTTCCACTTCTTAGGGTTTGACTGGTTACACCGCGCTTCAGTGAAGGTTGGAGAACAGTAAGTTGTCAAAGTGGCATTCAGGGAGCCCTGCTTAGGTGTCATCAGATCAGAAAAAAATAAATCCAAAAGTAGCTCATTTTTACTTTCACTGTAAAAAAAAAAAAAATCTTGCAGGAATTTAGTGGAATCAAATCATCTTTTCTAATTAACTTAACGTAAATATACAAGCGTTCATTTATAGTATTAATTTTCAGAGCACTTCAAAATGCATAAACATGATTTCTTCGAACTTGAAGTCTTTTGACTTGAAATGATGAGTTGAATGGATGTACTGTACAAGAATTCAATCAACTCGTTAAAGTTTCTGGAAGTCAGCATATTAGCAGGTTTCCCGGCATGCAGTGTTTGAGAGATAAAACTGGAGCCTGACCGATATATTGTTCGGCTAATATTATCGACCCAGTTTTGGCCTATCACAGCTATATCGGTCTAAATCAGTATAAATCAGTATAAATCAGTATAAATCAGTACAAGCATATATGTATTCTGATATGCGCCTTAGTGAAACCTTTTTTTTATTTAACAGAACATAATACAGATTGTTTTTATTTGTTTGCTTGATAGACCACATTATATGTATATTTTTTTGTCTTAATTATGGTGTAATATATACTTATCCTGCCCCAGTTAAGGTTACATATATTGTCACCACTTTTGAGGGATCATTGCAAAAATGTGTGTTTATGTATATATTCTATATTGTATTGATTACTGTCTGTATGAGAGTATTGGCGAATATCTTTTACTCCATAATATTGGTAGCAGCCCCCAAAATTTTTAAAAGTTATGTTAGCCTGTTTTCACAATAATGAAAGAAGCGTGTGAAATGAAGAACTGACTTTTCAAACTGAGAAAATGCAAAAGGAATTGAAATTCGTCTGTAATGTTCGTCAGTGGGACTGACCCAACTTCATCTTAATATCTTAAGCTTATTGAACATGATTTTAAAATATGACTGAATTAATATCAAGTCTATTTGCCCCCCAAAAAAGTTTTGAGTCATGAAAAAATTACCTCAACTTGCCTTGTCAAATTTAATCTGCTTAAAAAGTTAAGGCAGCCCATACACTACATTTTTTAAGTTAAAACAAATACCCCATTTTTATAGTGTTGTTTAAGAAGTAAGACTCTCCTGAGCTTGTCCTCTTTAAAGTTTGAAGAAAACATATATGATAGAAACATGATGTGTGTCTCTAATACCTTTTGATGAGAAGTCATGATGACTTGTGACTGAGGAGTTTATTTGTTTTGAATCATTACAAAATTACCTCAACTTGTCTTTTCCAATTCAGTCGACTTAAAATTTTAAGGCAGTCTGGACGCTAACTTTTTTTAAGTTACAACAAGTAGTTTTTTTTTACAGTGTTTATTTCATCAGGAAATTGTGTACAGGTTCCTATGGCCATTATATACTGACTCGTGTGGTGAAAAAGAAAATCATTATCTGGGTATCTATCCATCTGAAGATCGTTAGCATGAACAAATCTGAGAATCACTGTTTTAGAGACGTACTATTCAAGCAAGTTGTGTAGGGCACGGAATAAAATGATGATAATCATTTCCACTGAATAACTCAAGTGAGAATCACAGCTTGTCTATTGTCGCTTTGCAGTGCGTGGTTTGTCAAATACTTTTCAATTACAGCCTTTAACTTGAGGCACTATCACATCCCCATGAAGTGATTTTAATGGAGTTTGGTGCAATTGTTTGTTATGCGAGACAGGTCTTTTCAGCGGAAAGCGAACAGGGAGAAACAGACAGAGAGGAGGCTTGAAACTCAAATGAACTTTGGGCGATAACACGACACGAGCGGCTGAGCAGGGGAGTAGCTGTGGGCTTAAATCTAGTCATTTCCTGTCACTGGTATTTAACTGAACATGTGTATTGTACGATATGATGGGGGGGGGGGGTTACTCTCCCTACATGTACGCCTAAAACTCAAAACATGGGTGCTGGCATCTGATTTGGCAGATACAGCATTCTGGGGCCTGATTGCCGTCTCCAACACCCCCAATCAGTCTGTCCTGTCCCACTTTTCTCTCCCAGCCCTCCCTGTATTTCTCCCTCCCTGACAAATACAGTACAACAGCCTCCTCTCCGTTCTGCCTCTAAAGCTCCAGGATCCTCAGTGCACAGGTGCAGGACTGCAGGGCTACACCCCACAGGCCCTGGATGCCGAAACAGGAGAGGCGAGCCGGCACACATGCAGAATTACAACGCCTCCATTTCTCACACTGACATAATCCCCATGTTTTATTTGTCCCCTTGTAATTCTTTTTATATCTTGGGCTTATGTTCTTTGGCATCCGTTCAATCCCAGCCTCGGGACACAGGGCTCTACCAGGCCCATATGTGTGCCTTGCTCCAGTTAACGCATATTAGTTCCTTTGTAACTGTGACTAAACTGGCACGTCTCAGCTGGGAGATGTGCCGGCTTTGACTGACAGCCCATGTCTGGATCCTGTACTTTGAGTCTCACGCAGACTTGTCAAACACGGGCTCTGTCAAAGCATCCCTCACTCTGCTGTCAAGCACAGGAACCACGGAGAGCTGCAGGGAGCTCTGACCACATGTCTCCGAATTACCTTGCACTCTTTATGTGTGGAGTAGAGAATGAATATTATCTTACACTCCACTGTTCCTCAGTGTTGCTTTCACCAAAGTCTCAGATGCATGTTGCTGGCATGTTCCTTCTTTTCCTCAGTGGAGAAAATCCTAAGGGAAAAAATGTAAGTGAAACATTTTTCATGCTTGCGTTTTGGCAAGATTGCCTGTGAGAGAGAGAAAAAAAGAGGGAGACTTGTATACCCTGATCAGATCAGTCACTAAAATTACATCGAGAGAGCTTTTCCAATAACAGCTTGATATTAGGACTTCAGCGCAGTGTTGATGTATGTTGTCGGCGGAGAAAATCTGTTAAGTCTGTGCCATGTGATGCCAACAGTCTTAAATATTGTTTTCACAACTGTGCAAGCTAATTACCTTTAATTTTTCATCTGTGCTCCAAGGGTTGTAAGAGACTGTGATTAGTGATTCATTACTTCTCATTACCTGGCCTGTCAAACTGTTTCCTTTACTTATTCAAGCTGATTAGCAGTACATGGCCCGCCTTTCCCAATGAGGCTGAGAAAGAGACCTCAAACATGGTCTGCAGATAAGCAACTGTAAATAGCAATGATGATGAGAAGGCTAATGATGAGGGGATGAACATGAAGGAAATGATAACATGAAGATGAAGAAGATTATGGTGATAATTTTGATGGAAGATGGAATGATGGAAGGGGAAAAAAGACAGACTGGTTGGGTATATTCATAGCCAATTAGCATGTTTCAAAAGTAAAAGGCACACTATGCAGGATTTGTTGGTTGCTGTTTGTAAGCACGCTTGGCCCCTCCTCCCCAGCTCAACAAACATGACAGAGACTGGTTTCTGCAGGTTTTACACAGTTAAATATCAGACCTTCTAAAGACTATTTTAAGTGCAATTTAAGACCAATTTTATGTACATACTGACAAAAAGTAAAGAGGTTGGAGCGATATCTGATTCAGGGAACATGGTTTGAAACAGATAACCTGTCTTAATGGCTTTTATATGGCTGATGTTTTGTTGTTGTTTCATTTTGTAGTTGTTACAGCATGATTGAGACAAATTTTTCACTGAACAATAAAGACTGAACAATATAACTTAATGTGAACTTCATTAATCCAATCAATTTTTAAGATGGGTCAAAATCATATGGAATGTGACTTTTTAAGGTCTAAAATTCAGATTATTGGATTTTAAACGTTTTAAGAGAGCAGCTGTGAGTGAGGTAGACAGAGAATGAAGAGAGGGAGCTGCAGTAGCAAGAACAAAGCAAAAGTTATTTTCTGGTTATTTCAGAGCACTTGGCGCATGTGTATCTCAGCCCTGTCCTTGGTCAAACAGAAACACAAACCTGCAGCTCTTTAAACAATCATGACACAGGCAGACAACAGACAAAAGAGACAGAGACAGCGGTGCAACCTAGTCCCAACCTCACACCCTGCATACTGCATGGCTGGGGGTAACACACCCACTGCCAAAAGACTGATGCCTAAAAACATCCAGAACACAGCAAAGTCAGAAAATACAGGCAGAGGACAGGGTCTCTGCAGAAACAGACACCTCTAGTAGGTCATAAGCGATGATTGGGAGGGATTATTTTTATGAGTCTATACTAGAGTCCATCAGCTGATCGGTTACCGGCTGAGTAACCCATAAAAAAGTTATGTAATGGATAAAAAAATATATTTATGTAAATTCATGGGTACAGACACGAAAAGAAATGAACTAATTGCAGGTGGGCAGCAGGTGAGAACAATAACACATACGATGTCTTCTTTCCCTGGAGAAATCAAAAATGAAAATGACTATGCATTATTTTTGACATTTAAATCTGCTAATCAAGTCTAATCAGCCAGGATTTTATTGTGAAAGTCTATGACATGAACTTTGACCCCACATCCTGCCAAATAATGGGACATCACCGTCTGATCTGCCAGCAATGTAATCTTATAGCTAAAATGGATAGCATACAATCACTGGTGCAGGTCGGGTCGCAGGACTTAACAGTTCTGGACAGGTGCAGATTTTGATGTAAAAATTTCAGACAACAGGTCGAATAAAGTATATGGCTATCTGTCTATCTAGGTTTGTGGGTACAGGCAGGTCCAGGTTGGCAAAACTAGACCTGTGAGGGGATCCTGGTCTATACATTGTCTTTTTACGAAAATCCCACACAGTATATCTTTAACTTTCACTTAACATCAATTAAAAATGACATAAGTCTGATCTAGGGTCATTAAATAGATAAACCCCACACCGACAGTCAGTGACATGGCATGTCTGCCTTTTCTCAGGAGAAGAGTTATTTATAGGTGCCAGAGAATGAGGATTGATTTACTGCAGGTAAACAGGATGTCATCCTCAGCAAAAGGTCAAGGTGAGCCAAAGCTTAGATGGATAAAATACAGGAATTTGGCACCTGCATATTTCACTTGTCAAGCCAATCAGGCTGTGAAGGTACGACAGAATTTGATAACATGCAAACCTTTAAAATGAAAGCGATCGTACAATGAGTCTTTGAGTTCAAACGTAAAACAACAGTGGAAACAATGAAAAAACAGGGTTTTACATTGGAAAGATGAGCAGAAAAAAGCCTGAGTATGACATTGACTATGATAGTGAGACGTTAACTAAAACATTCATCACCATTAGTAGTAATTAACAAACTTCCCCAGCATTAATTAAAGGGCCGTGCTTTAAGGGAAACTGTGCTTAATTAGGAGGTTTGACAGGATGAGGCCTTAGGGATGATCCATATCCAGAGGGCTGTTGGAGGGGTACAAGTGACAGAATTTCCACATAGCTGTGAGTTTTTGGAGCTTTTCCTCCTAACTCTGTGCCCTTGGTCAACTCTCAAGATGGTCTGGTCTGGTCTGATCTGGCTTGGCATGGCTCTGAGAAACTATTGACAGGTATGACAGGCCTCCGATTAGCCAGTCAGCTGGAGGCCCAGACCTTGTCACCTGTCAGGTAGAGAGATGAAGGGTGAGTGAGCAGAGGAGGAGGAGGAGGAAGAAGAGCGGGGAGAGAAACTTAAGGGAGAAAGAGAGGAGAGAAAGAATTGGTGGCATTCGGCGCTGACGGGCTACACACAAATACAAGAAGCAGCGATAAAAACCACATGTATATCAGGCCCGAGTCACCTGCAGAAGTGTTTGTGAAGCACTCCATTACGAAAACCAGAGGGTCTGAGGATGACAAATGTGTACCCAAAGAATCTGTGATTGGATCGGGGATTAAGGGGCTGCCGTGTCTCTGAAGGAAAACAGGCAGGAGACGGACAGACAGAGAGTGGAAGAAAGGGAAAGAGATGGAAGGAAGGGTGGAAGGGGGACAGTAAACGAATGTCAGACTGCCCAGGCAGGGAGACAGAGTGGCAGAGTGGGTGGGCTTTGACAGACACATCTCACGCAGGCTGACAGCTCCGTCAATAGCCCCAGGATGGGCGCCCTGATTGACAGCTAGCAGGTGGCGCATGAATGGAGTTGTCAGGCCGACTGTCAGTCAAAGTCACATCGCTGTGGCTACAAGGCCCCGGCTGAACAGGCACACAGCTGCCCAAGGTGATCTCTGGGTGCACAGGCAGACTTTTGGCACGGGAGGCTGAGGCAGCTCAGATCATGCTAAAATTACCATACATGGCAGTGGCAGCATACAATAGCCGTGTTGATTGGAGCTATTTTACACTAGTGGGCAGATCTGGTATATACACACATGGGTGGTTCCACTCAATTTACAAAAAAATAGGAAAAAAGGATTTGAATGTACTATCAATGAATCTCTGCAGTTTTTCCATTTCCTTGGTTCCCCTTAATTGAGCATTGTTCCAGCACGAGGGCATGAAGCATAGGAGTTAATGGGCAATAATTATATGTGAGAGAGGCTTTCTCCCTGGAGTGGAATCCAGAACAAATGGAAGCTCCGATGTGCAACATTCTACTTCATTACATCTGCCGCGATTAAAGCCCGAACATCTGGCACCATATCCTGACAGATAGACAAGACTTCTGGACTGGAAGGGAAATCGAGCGATATTTACAAAAATGTAACACAGGGTATTTACTGGATGAAAGAACAAGTGCTTTGGGCAGGCATGGTACATTCTCCCTATCAGACAAGTGTTGAACTGATAGATGCATGTAAACACAAGTAAATCGTTTGGACACTTTTGACAAAATGAACGGCACTAAATACCCTCGCTACACTTTCACATCACAATGGACTTTATTATTATAGGCAGCTTCTTTGCTACAGATAAATACGTACTGTGGCTCTTCAAGTAAACACTGGAATGTACATCAAGGTTGGTTGTTAACTTTTTTTTTTTTCTCAACAATCTCAATCATCCTAACCCCTTCGAGGCGAAGCTAAAACAATAATCATAACTGTCTGTGTCTGCTGTTGCCATGACAACATCAAGTCCCACAGAGTGATGTCATGCCGATCTGGTCTCTCCCTGACGCACGATTATCTCCCGCGATGCTCTGAGGCAATCTGGAGGGCCTCTGGGGCGCGTGTGAGCGTCGCAGGCGGCGGTCGGGGTAGAGACTGTTGTCAAAGGGCTTGCGGTGGACGCAGAGGACGTGGGTCTTCAGGTTGCCCTTCTGGGAGGCACTGTAGGGGCAGTACCTGCACTGGAACGGCTTCCGAGCTGGAAAAGAAAAAAGAGAAAACTTAATACTGATATGATAACCTCTTCAGAGGCTGGAATGACCTGATGAATAAATGTGACAATTTATGTCCTTAAAAGTAAATCACTGATCTGAAGCATCTTTGTCTTTGCTAACTGCTGTGAGTCAGTGTTTCACATAATACAGATTTCTGTTTATGAAAAAGCATTGTGAAAATGAGAATGATGTGACTGACTTCTGTGTAAGGCCACTTCTTTTTTGTGGGCCCTATGCATGGGGCCCTATTTTGTTAAACTAGAGTTGGGGGGATTCCAAACCCTCTACGGTGGTCTGGTGCACTTTAAAAGAAATGGAGGAGAGAAAAACTCTTCACATCTTTTTTTTTCTATCAAATTCAAATCAAGCATGTCAAGTTGACACCAGCTATTTAAACCTACAGAAAATGATAATGATAGGGAAACAGTGGGGCTCCCCTACATCAAAAAATCCTGAAAACTCAAAGGATTTTTCAGAATCTGCATTGTAACATCTGGCAAATGCAAATAAATAAGACAGATGCTGCATTTTCCATAATATGTTTATTTTAAATGTTAAGAACAAATGTAATTTAATTAAAAATATATATATTTTTAAAAAAATGTACATATAAATACCCCAGCTAGCTGCTAGCATTATTGCAAAGTGTGCTCACATGAGTGACATAGTGAATAAAGCTTCCCCACTCTGGATAGTGACAGTGGGGATACTGCTGATACTTGCAGATCAGCTACTGAACTCAGATCGCCACGACACGACACTGCTTGGGGGCCCCTTGGTGGCTTTGAGGGCCATGATTCGCATATAGCAAAAACAGCCCTGGTTCTGAGCATAGACTGTATAAAACATGGTAGTTTCTGTGACATCACTACTACTATTACAGCTACTGTGAAGTTAACAGAGTGGTGGCTCAGGCAGTCGCCGTCTTAGCCTGACTTGGCTAACTCTAAACCAAAATTTGGAAAGGATGGAGTGTGTCTGAAGCTGAGGCAGGCAGAACAAACCTAGCAGCTAGCCACCTGTGACAGCACCCGCCTGTTACTCAAAGTAGCCACGCCATAATTATGCAAAATTTTAAGCCTTAACATAATTTAAATGGGTGATTCATGTCTGTACAGGGAAAATTAGCTACAGAGAGCAAAATCATTTTTTGTACATGGCTGTAAACATGCTGTAAAGTTTGGCATTTTAATACAGGGGTCTATGGGGGCTGCCTCACTCTTGGAGCCTGTGTCAAAGTGGCCATTAGAGGAACTGCAGTTTTTGTCACATTTGCCGCTTAGTTCTATGAAAAATGTATGTCTATAATTCTGGATATCAAATATAATTTTGTCCAGTATTTTTGACCAAATGTTTGCAGGTGAAAAGTTAAATTCTGACACTGACGCACAGGTTGACTTTTTAATGGGTTCAAACAAGTTTCCTGTTAGTTATGGTGTGCTAAAGCCACTGCGGTTTTGTAGGAAAATGTATAAAATAAAACACAGCTCTAAACTGTGACATTGATGTGGCCTCATAATAACAATCTGCACTTTCTAACACTCCAGCTTTACCAAAACACTGTGACACTTCATGGGCTGACAGCTTTTTATAACAGGCTGGCCAGTTTTAATTCATTGTAGCACACTTCCTGCTCACACACACACACACACATACACACAGACAAATAAACACACACACAAGTGTTGAGTTGAGGAATGACAGACGTCTGCAGCTGGGAGGCAAGGCATGCCAAAACTTCCTGTCTGTCCCCCTCTTTAGCGCCCGCTACATAACTCCACTACAAATAATGAGAACCTCCATGACACAGCACAGAGTGTACCTTTAAGATACAAACAACAAAGCATACTGCTAATAGCTTCCAGAAGTTTATCTGACCTCAATAAAAATCAGTATGACACCAAAGCCTGAAGGTGCTGCTAAGATCAAAACAGAAACTGCGCGAGTTGACTCATTTACCTGTCTACCTCGACAGCCATGTGTCCTTGTTCGCCGCTGTGCTATTTTTGAGATGTTACCTCACATAATGACTGTCTCTTTTCCCCTCTGTCTAACACTTCAATGTGTTTTTCTGTGATTCATGGTTACAGTAAACCATTATGTGCTGATGTCATTTGACATCACTTCCCAAAAACTGAGGGCTGCCTCAGCCTTTTCACCCCGCCCTCGCCTCTTCCTCTCTATTTGCTCCTCATCAGAGCCGAGACAGCTGTAGGCAGCTGAACACTCGCTTTCACATCTACATAAAAAAGGTGTTTTTGGGGGGAAAAGTGGGAAAACTCACAGAAGGTGTGAGCAATAAAAGGTAATGCTCCATCTGTTGGTGTATAATAACCTGATGGCCGTAAAGGACACACATCGACATTCACACACCAGTCAGAGAGAGGATAAGGCCTGACACATCTGAATATCATCAGGATGGAACAGAGGGTATTGTGTGTGTGCACGTATGAGTGTGTGTGTGTGTGTGTGTGAGAGAGAGAGTGTATTAGACAGAGTAGTCTTATTGAGGGAGGGTGGGGGAGCTGCCTGTGAGGAACAATAGTAAAAGAAAAGCTTTGTCAAATTCCAGGTACTGAGCAGTTTGTGGTGCATGTTAAACTCCACCTGTCTCACTTCCTCACTTCAACCTCTCCAAGCCTCAATCAGTGGAAGTGGAAGAACGGGAAATAGAGGTGGACAGAAAAAATACACATCTGTGATTTTGTCTCTTATTGAAACTTTTCAGTAGCTTTCTTTAAAACTAAAACTTGGGTTGCACCAACAAGGATTCAGTTTTAAACCCGACCAAACTAAGGTTGCAAAGTTTGTGCATTTTCCTTAACCAGTAGTTGAAAACACTAACAACTGACAACGTTTTTTGTCTCATTTTATTTTTTTCTTGTTTTCTCTTTTTTTCTCATTTAAAGTTCACGTTTAATTGCAATTGCTACCATTGCCAGACTATTGATTAATTATGGATTAATACATTTTAATCAGTTAAATTCTTAACAGTGATCAATCAATTAATAATTAATCACTAACATAGCTACATCAAATCGACACCAAACTTTAAAGCAAGTGTAAAATGAATAAAGATTAAATCTAACCCTTTCTCTGAACCACAATATAGGTTTTACTCTAAACCCAGATTAAATAAAATTTTATTGCACCAAAATCCAGATCCAGTAATAACATTAAACTTAGACTTGAGGAGATTTAACTTTTAAAATGGCTGCAATTTTAGATGGATTGAGCAAAATAATCAAGTTTCTCGAAGAAAGTTAAGGGACAGACTCCCGGCCCAGTAAAGTTTTTCTTTTTTCTTTCACTTGATCCATTAAAACAGTCTGCCAGGTCTCTTTTTTGACTGTGCTTTTGTCTGTCTTTTCATCTTCAATTATTTGTCCTTATTGTTCCGCTGATCCATCCATCCAACAAGTTTTTCTCAGTGGAGGGGAAATTAGAGCTTCTCTGCCATGCCATCACAAGTAGGCTAACTTGGCTAACTAACTGTTTATCTAACTAGCAAACAATGTAACATTTTGTTAACTTAGCAGGCAAGCATCTGCATACTTAATTTAATTTAATCTAATTATTATTTATTGTTTACATCAATAATTTATTTTAAACTTCATTTTAATAAACACCAACGTCTTAAAGTTGTAGTCTTTCATGTAGGGAATTGTAAAAGTATTATCTAACTGCCAAGATTTTGCACATTCAATGTGACTGCTTAGAGATTGAATAGATTTCCCTCAATCTTGTTAAAATCTTGTAAATGCACTCAGACGATGTGAACAATCCTGTAGCCTATTACACTTTCATAAAGTCAGTTAATAATAAGCCAAAAGGTCTCGCGTCTACATCAGTCGCGTGTTGCCCTGCTTGTCTTCCCCTCTCTGCCTCTATCGCCCTTCTTTCTCTCCGTTCCCGTCTCCCCGGGTCTGCTGTTCTTTCTTCCCTCCCACCAGAGGAAAGGGGAGGTCCAAGAGAGGGCAACCTCCAAATAAGTTCCATTAATCACAAGCCAGAGTCTAATGTAACTAATATTTTACAATTAGAGGAGACAGCAGTGGGCTCCGAGCCATCCATCTCTTCACCACATGATCCTCCATTCATAGGCTGCTCAAGCCACAGCTTCAGACCAGTCACACACACTCACAAATATACACACGCACACATGCACACACACACACACACATGCACTTCTATGCATGTGCACATACACAGATGCAGAAATAGACTGGACAGGAAATGAGAGGGGTGGGATTGTGTGGTGTTGAGAGAAAGAGTGAAGACAAAAACAGAGTGAGTGATTACTGACTTTGACTCCGTATAAAACTGACATTGAACTGTATTAAAGGACAATTCTGGTTTATTACAACTTGGCTCTTATGTAATTATGGCCATCATTTTCATCTGATAACATTGTACTCACCAAAGTGATTGCTGAGATCTGGGGAGACTGCAACATCACTACAACAAAGTCAGACAGGGCAAGAATCACGGGCAGTCAGACAATCACACAGGTTGTAAACAAGCTAACAGTTTAGCCACATTATTCAGAGGTTAAACTGAATGTGAGCACACCTAGAAGTGTAATAATCCCTCATTGCACAGGAAAATTGTGTGCACACAACTATAGCGAGCATGCTATGGTCAAAGATGAGCCAGGAAGTCTAATCTGCAAACTGTGACAGATGTTTGCAGTGGACAGTTTGGATAATAATCATAAATTTCACCTTATCTTTCAAAAAAGAAGTTCAGCTAACCTGGGAGTTTGTTAAAAAGCTATATGATCATATGACCACTTGTGCTTCTTGCCTATGTGACACACAAGAATGTGCGGTCACATGTGGTGATTAAATTATTCGTTATGTTTGGGACTGAATCTAATTCTTGCCTAGGGGGGAATCACCTCCCCAGTGAGCCTATTGACATAAATAAAGGTGGCCACCATGTCTCCACTTCCTTCCACTGTACAAAACTGAAGCCAAAATATCCCAGATACGAGCGCTGCACTGGTGGCATCATTTGAAGCCAGAGTAGTGACCAGCGTTGGAGTCACACTTTCAAGTTCCTGCCCACATACGAGCAGGGCTCAGTGGTCGATTGTGATGTGAAACTTGATTTTATAGCAATAAATAAACTAGTTAAAACCAAACTGATCAGAAAAATGAACACTTGAACATACATCAACATGATAAGAACTGCCTAAAATGACAGAAATAATCTATCAAAATAGAGAGGGCTGGATTTATCACCCATACTGCAGCCAGCCATCAGGGGGCGATCGAGATGTTTTGGCTTCAATATTGAGGAGCTCTCATGTTGTTCATTTCTACATGTCAATGAGTGAGACGGTTTGGTGCGGCTGGTAGCCAGCTCTCATCTTCAGTATGACAGAAGCAAGGGAAAGAAGAACACTACCTGTTGCCTGTCTCATTGTTTCCCCGTTCTTAGTAACTGTAAAAGCAAACCTTTGTCTTTTTTTCTTTTTCTTTTTAGCAAAATCACTGCAACCACCAAGAAAGAGTCCAGTAGGCCTACACAGAGTTTTAGAGGTCCTGGGGTGTATTTTAAGATGGAGCTAGCTAAGCTAACCTTCTCATGTATTAAGCTTCGTGACTGACCACAATACCTTGCAGTTGTGACCAAAATGTGTCCGTACATGGAGTATTAAAAACTATTGGGTATTAAGAGTTGGAATTCCTCTGTTTTCTTCTTTCTGTATTCTTTGAACAGATTTAGTAAATTTTAGAGTTTTATTTAAGCTAAAATAGCACTTGTGTGTGTTGTATCTACTGTGCCCATTAGCCAACATAATGCTTGAAGAGGGCTGCTACGAGCAGGTTGTAACCCAGCTCTGTTTTAACATGTACAAGCATTGTCTATGTTTTTAGAATTTCACCATGAAATACCAATCTGACTAAAGCCTTTTGTATCTCTGTTGCCAGCCTTGGACCTCTCTTCTTTCTTTGAATTTTTCATTACACTTGTTTAAACTTCCAAGGACTCTGGACCTTTTCTTTTTTTAATAATATTTGAATTTTGGCCCCTTTTATTTTGGTACAGAAGAAGTTTTGAAGTTAAACCTTTTTATATATGGTATCAAAAAAGTTAATTTTGGTACTGGTATTGAAACTTATTTATTATAGGCAAAACATTTCAACCTGTACCCTTCCCAACCAAAGTCCATATTTGGTGTTTACATATGTATGTTTGCACCTGCATACATGTTTTCCTGTGTGTGTGTGTGTGTGTGTGTGTGTGTGTGTGTGTGTGTGTGTTTGTGTTTGTGTATGCGGTGAGAGTGTGTTGTGTGTCACAGGCTGAGATAATGACCATGATGACAGTGGCGGGGCCGACGGGGGCCAGAGGAGCTGAATGGTGACGGATGACACAGGGCTGAGCTCTGATGGCACACAGACAGTGAGTGATGACTGCACATCCTTCCCAGTGCTCCACCCTTCATTATCTCTATGGGGAGAAGCACGGCACAAAGGCAGGCCGCGCTGCCCTCTCGCTGCCCTCAAACGACATCTGCTCATGGAGACAGCCGCACTACCGCTCCTCTTTCACCTCGCTGTCGCTCCATCTATCTCCATCTATGGTGATCTTTCTCGCTCCTTTTCTCTCCACTCTTTCTCTCGCTCTCTGTCACCCTCTCCGCGGAGGGTACGCAGAGGTCAGACAATGAGATAATGACTCACCCCTTTCAACCTTTCAAATCAGGGCCCTTTCTTTCCCTCTGTCCTCTGCTGTTCTTTCATTCTTAATCCTTTCTTTATCGATCTTCTCATATTCACTTGTTCTCATGCGTCTGAGAGGCCTGATCTGATGTCACGGAGGAGACGGCTGTTTTAGTTGACTGGTTAACTGGTTTAAAGTTGGATAACAGTCTGAATCTCAAGGCATCCACATTACTGTGTTCTCAAAAATAGTTGCCCTAATTGTGCCTGTGAAATATGAAAGCATGCCATAATAATACCAGGTAGAGAAATATTAAGCAGCTTTACAGCAGCTCAACTGTTAGAGTGGTGAATGTTGCCATCTAGTGGTTGAATCAGAGCAGTGCAGAGAGGAGAGTTTCTGTTTAAAACACAAGGGAGGGCTCAGTGAGACTAATGAGCATGCAGACAGGTTCAACCAGAGGTCACCATCTGGCCAATTACCACTGCTGGCACATTGGAGCCGACCTGAACTGTCATCACAAACACATCACTCCATGTCCAAACTGCCCGGCAATATGTCACCATGCCACTCGACGTGCCATACAGTATGGAGAGGATGGGGGCAACAGGAGACAGCCCCATGACAAAGCCACCTGGTCAGCACTGCAGACAGGACAGGCTGCCGGGCCACCTGCTTAGTTCAGTTTTAGAGGACACTCGATGGACTCTCAATGTCAGTTAGCCGTCTCAATGTCCATTTTGACTGACAGGTGTTTATTGTGTCTCTGACATCCATTTCCTCAGGGAGAGGGGAAAAATATGGAGGATCAATCTGCAGCTAAAAAAATGCGAGGGAGGCTTGAAATAACTCAGAGCAGTGAACGATACCTTGATGAGTAACAGTCACAAACTTTTAGAAACAAGGGTTGCGAATGGGTTCTACCTGATTCTTCCCAGAATCATTTACTTTTGAAGAACCCTTTTTGAAGAAATCATTAGTCAAGGGTTCTTTGTAAGACCAAGGGTTTTCTTACCCTGGATGGGTTCTAAATAAAACACTTGGAATATACAATGACTTTCGGTAGAACCCCCTGGGCAGGTTGTAGATAAAACTCTTGGAATATAAACGGATCTCAGTAAAACTCCCAGGGTGGATGCTAAATAAAATCCTTGCAATATAAAAAAGCCATTGGTAGAACTCCCTGGGTGTATTCTAGATAAAACCCTTAGAATATAAAAGAGTTCTTCGCAGAACCTCCTGGGTGGGTTCAAGATGAAACTCTTGGAATGTAAAAAGGTTCTCAGTAAAAGCCCCTGGGTGAGTCCTTGTTAGCAACCACAGAAGGTGGAAAGATTTCATGTAGAACCTCCAGAAAGGGTTCTGGGTGGAACCATTATATTACTTTATGATGGGCTCTAGGTAAAACTCTCTAAAGAGTGCCAAGTGGAACTAAAAAAGGCTCTACTAGGGGGGCAAGTCCAAAGAAACCTTGGAACCCTGGTTAGAACCTTCATTTCTAAGAGTATACTATAATATGCTGTATTTGACGTTAAAATGGTTTAATGATGTTAAATTTTTCTTAGACTTTTTTAGGAAATTTAAAACATGAGGTTTGCTCAAGGACGACTCAAAAGTGCCGGCTTTTCCAAATCTCTTTCTTTTTCAAATTTGAACGACATTATACACAACAAAAGCAAGAGAGACACATGAACAGTGTGATGGCTATGACAGGAGTTGAAGTGGAGGGGTGCTTTTTGGCATATTATAATAACCATCTGTACAATCAAATACAGAACTACATCTTGCTGTTGGAATCATAAAGAAAGGGAACAGATGTTAATCCCTAATGGAGTTGACAGGCACTTTCCTGTCTTTCACATGAACATATTGAGTTTCTGAATAAGAGGGGGATCAGAGGGAAGGTGTATCATGTTGCACTCATAATACATGCATATCAAAGACCCCAGCTGTTGGATTCCCTCTCCTGAGAGACAGCATTATTAAATCTGCACTCAGCAAGCATATCACACCAGCACAAGAGCTTAAGCCTCTCCATCAGTGGGCTCCATTGGCTCGGCCGATTTGTAACCTATCACACAAGGAGATTATATCATCTCTTTAAGTGTAGGGGTAATCAGTGCCACACACCTGTGTCTTCTTTAGCCCTTATTCGAGATCAGAGATAAGATCCAGTGAGAGAGAGAAAACTAAAGTGCTATAAGTATAAGGGAAGTGTGTTGTTTGTAATTGGCATGATTTATTCACACACTCACACTCACTCTTCACACTTCCGCTGTCAGGTGATGAGGGCTGAGATACTGACAAAAACTTTTTTGGGATTTCTATAGCAGCATTCTTGTAGGTGACATTGTCACGCATTGGTACAAAGCCGGTGTGCCAGTCAGCCGCTTATATATAGAATTAAGTTAACCAATTGTAATATTGTTATATTGCCATCTGCAGTGGTCTATCACATTCAGTTGGGGCGGTACAAAGCATATGAAAGGAGATAACAAGATGAAAAGTAAGAAAAGAGCAGTCTTTGTCCACTAGGTGGCAACAGATACTTTTGAATGTGAAGGCAGCCCTGCATACGTCTTGATAGCAGTGACATAAAGCATATACTGTATGATTTATAAGCTGATGCTCACCTGATGCAACATCTTTCTCCATGTCCCCCCCACCGTTCAGACTGGCTTTGTGTGCGCTGGCAGGTGTGCTGCTGCTCAGGTTCCCCTGGGATCTGAGGAAGGAGAGCAGGCCTCCCTGGTGCTGGAGCTGGTCGGCCTGTCCTGGAGTCAAGTTCTCCAGAGAGGAGATGGGAGATTCAGCCACAGCTCTGCCCCAAGCTCCCGACTTGTCTTGCTTCTTCTCAACAGGACCCTGGAAATCAGCCTGTACCAGCTCCTCAGGCTTGAGGACATTATTTTTCAGCATCTTCCACTTGGCATCATTTTCGTCCTCCCTCCCTTGCTCAGATTTCTCAAATTCGCCTTCGCCGTCGTGGCCTGTGGAGCCCGCATTCTGTGTGTTCATCTCTTCTTTTGTTCCCTGCACCAAAAGGTCACTCTGATATGCGGGTTTCACACTGAGTTCAGCTGTGGCATTAGAGTAACTTTGTAGCCGGTGGGTAATGGAGGAGGAGAGTCCATTACTAAAAACGCCAGACATCTGTACCAGTACAGCAGGAGACATGGCTGAATGAGACATGACAGACTCCGGCCTGACAGACAAATCTAAAGGCTCATACTGGGACTTCCTGGTTTGAGCAGATAAAGAGCCGTCCACACCTGCGTCTTTGTCAGTGAGGTCAGACTGCTTGTTGATGAGCAGGGCGTTTTCGCCGTGGCTCTCCAGACCGAGGTAGTGACCTGCAGCTGGGCTCCAGTCTTCCCTGGATCTGGGTCTGAGCTTGGCATTCGGGCTGGAGCTGCTGCTGGTGGGCTGCAGTGGAGAAGAAAGATCCCTGCTGTTTTGCCAGTGGGAGAAGTGGTAGCGATCCAGATGGAAGCCGAGGGAGGCCGTCTGTGCAGCGGTGTAGTCACTGGAGAGTGGACACCTGTAGACTTTCTCACCTAACACAGACAATAACAGCAAAAACATAACACAATCTAAATCAAATTAGGAAACTATGTGTATATGAGGCATACAGAGCATTTTTTCCTGAGAAAAGTATGTACCAACAAGCGTTGTCTAAACATGAAAAATGTTGCAATCCCACACCAGGCTGAGTTGAATGATTTAAGCGCTGCCCTGCAGTAAATCAAGCTTGTAATCAGCTTTCAGCTCCAGTGATCCATCATTTTACAGTATGGACGCCACCACCATGTGCAATAAATACACCCAAAGATGTTAACACCAAACAAGATTCTTCCAGAAATAATAAACAGTGAAATTTAAAGCAACTAGAACAAGGCAGATGTCGCAGACAAGAACCTCATTCCATCAAAACCAGTAAGTGGGTTTCCCAGTCAGAAATAACGAAGTCCAACATGCGAGCGGTTCTGATTAACCGCACAATCTACTGTAGCTGAGTTTATTTTTGCTTCATGCTTGAAAAATGGTGTGTTGGAGCCATAATTCAAAAAGTACAAAGTGTATTATTGTGGAGAATGACAAAGGGTAATTTTTCTCCTTTTAGCCTGTGAAAAATATCCATCTGGAAACAAGATTTGATCCCACTCACCATAACTTTTAATTAAAGGTAATTTAAATGCCTCCTTCCCTCTGTTTACCTACAGTTTAATCCTTATAGCCATCACAGAAACTCCCTCCAGGGTTAAACACACTCCCTGTGACCATTTTGAGTTAGTGATTGTCTGAGACCTCAGCCTTGCACTGTCTTTAAACAGCCCAGCTGTTTCGCTGCCATTCCAATTACAGTAAAAGTCATCCGACGCCATTAAGCCACAAATATTGGCAGTTTATTGCCCAACACTCTCCTGGCATTTGAAGGTCAGGTCATACATTATACTGTGTCTTTTAGGGATGCGTCTGGGATAGAGAGATAAACCCACCACCATTAATTTAATTCTATGCATATTGATGCCTTATTGTTCTTCTTTAATGGACTAATATCTGAGTTACAACAGTGATTCATCCCCGCCAGAGAAATATCAATTTCATACACCTCAGGATCTGACCCTGAGGTAATTCTCTGAGGTAAATCTAAATCTAATGATCTGTAGTTGTTACTTTACTTTGTTTCCAACTTTAATAGAAAAACCTCCTTTGTGAGCTGAATGGCAGTAAAAGGACGGCTGTTTTTTACTATTTCAAATGTACAAAACCGTAAAATAGCGCCTGCATATTAATGAAACAGAGCTGAACCCACGGAAATTGAAAAATCACTGCTGAAATGGCAAATTTGTGCCCTTGAGGTCGCATTGTATTTTACAGTACACTAATAAGACAAGCCGTACTTTGTACAAACTTGACGAAAACTAGAAATAATATGTTCTTAATTATTCAGTATTAGGCCCTATTTAGATACCATACACCTAATGGTACAATAATAAGACCTGAAAAGCTGTAGTTTGTATCAAATTAGACAAAAACTAGAAATATGTTCTTTGTTAGACAGTATTATGTCCTTTATTAGAGTAATGTGGGACACATTATGACAGAACTGTACCATTAACTAAAGTGTATTATTCATTCATTTTTATTTCTATATTTCGTAAACTTTAGTTACCAGTACAGTTCTGTTGTAATGTGTCCCTAATTACCCTCTAATCAAGTGAAATACTGTCTAATAAAGAACAAGTTATTTCTAGTTTTTGTCTAATTTAATACAAAATACGACTTGTTACGACTTATGAGTGCACAGTAAAATAAAGAGCGACCATCCTGGTTCTGAAGACAGTCACCCCTGTTTGTACTGCATATGTGTTTGTGTGTATGTGTCTACAGTGTGTACAGTATGTTTGATTTAATGTACATCAAATGTGTGTGGTGGCGTGCGTGGGCGTGCTAGAGCGGGAAAGAGACTTCAACAGTGCCACACCCTTGTCTCCAGTAACAGACAAAAAAATCCAAACAGCTTAATGGAACTCTTTCAGACACGCTATATATCTCAATTATTCTGTGGCTTAAATTACGATGACATTACCGGCCGGCTCCAAATGCACAAAACACATATATCTGACCTCATCTTTCAGCGTGGACCTTCCTAAACCCATTTGCCAGCCTACATGAGAGCGGTAAAACAACACAAAGACTGAAGACTCTGAAGCCTTTTTTTTCTCCTCCTTTGGACGGGTGCCATCTTTGTGATTGCCTGGTTCATGCTAACTTAATCAGTTTAAGATTTACTTACACTGCCGAGGCTCACATTATGTGAGGGGAGTAATTTTAGAGCTTAGATTTATCAACCAAAACTCCAATTACTGCATCATTACAAACCCCAGCCTCTCTCACCTAACACAGAGCATCTAATGAAGTGATGCGTATGAGTTATCCGCCCTTACTGGATGTGCAAGGCGGAGGAAAAAGGTAAATAAATAAATAAGTGCCTCAAGTGAGCCGTGTCTACGGAAAAAGCATGCAGCTGGGCTTGGACAAGTGATTCATTTCATATGGAAATAGGCTTTAAGATTTACAACCATACATCGCCGTCAATGCAATCACAGGCTCACATACTATGCTTACATAGGCATTTGGCAGTTATATTGTAGATATCAAATTCCATAAACAGTGGGGCTTTGGCTCTTTCTATATATGCAATCAGGCACCTGAAATGCAAAGCAGAGATACATGGTCGCTGGTTTGGTTTAAGATGAAACAGACTGAGAGGGAAAGAGAGTCACACACAAGACTGGTGAGAAAAACAGGGGCACCAGATGTTCTTTGATGTTTATAATAGCATATATTATTAATATTAATTAGACCACATAGTCAATGACGCATTTGGGACGTTTCCAAGTCAATTAAGCCAAATGGCATTCAGGAGACGGTGGAACAATATTTCAAGGCAGGTGTTCAGAACTCCCTGGGTAAATCTTTTTATCTGCATGCTAGGAAAACAAGCATTTTGAGCTTAATTTGAGCCTCATATCTGCAATAATAATTAAAAAGAGGATTAAAAGACAGAAGTGAGAGGGAGACGGAAAAGCCAACAGGTAATCAGTGTAGACAAACCAGTCAGACGGGCTCTGATCTCTGAATAAGAGCTGAATTCGTTTAAAGCCCGACACAGGGCCGAGTTAGATAAGGACCTGTTTAGTTAAAAGATGCTTTTACTGTCAGCAATCACACAGAATAGACTGATGTAGCCGGAACAGTCAAATGAAAAGTGATACTCCGTATTATCTGTGTTTCTGGGTATACCTCTGCTCATGTTACCAGTATTCACAGCTTTACAGACGCTTATCATTTCAGGCTCTCTTAGCTGTTACAGTAAAATGAGTGTAAAAGCAGGGAAAAACACATGTGGGGACAACATCATTACATGGTGTCTGCTCATTGACCTTGAGGTTAAGAGTATTGAATGGGACTAATTAATAACTGTCAGAGCATTTTATGTTTGTTAGGCATGTTTTTTATTCAGAGCTGGGATCTGACTGGTCCCAATGTAGGTCAGAGGCCTGAAGCGTGCACCCTTCATTAGCTTATCATATTTAAGAAGAGCCATTATTCTTAATCTCAGATTAAAATTAAAGTCAAAGTGCATCTTCAAATCAGTCCTGATGAGATATTGAGAGAAGTAATTCGTAACACACGCCTCCTATTGAAATCAAAGCGTGGTTTCTAATTTAAGATGGTATTTGTAGTTAAAAATCTAAATCCAGGCACTGTATCTGGATGTATCAAGCAAAGACGCCGTCTCTCACTCTGACAGCCATGACTGTACTATATTTGCTATCCATATTGAGAACATCAATAACTTCATGACCACCATAGGCTGACTATGAATAATGCAGCCAGTAATTCTGGACTAATCAATGTTCCTCAAGCTGAACATCTGGCAGTGGTAATTCTTCCTCAGCATCTCCGCTCTCCTGAATTAGAAAACACTCGCTCTCTCCCTCGCTTCTTCCTCCACGTCCAAACCATCGAGACAGACAGACTTGATCAGTTACAACCCCCCACCTCCGAAAAACTTATCCCTGTTATTAAACCCTCATCAAGTGGTGCGTGTTCTCCATATGTGTAGGATTTACCTATCTGTCCCGCAGCAGACCTGTGTGTTGAGCCAGGGCCAGCAGCGTGTGATTGTGTTAATTAATCTGTCATTGTGAGCGCAGGGAGCAGCTGCAGAGGTCTCTGGGATATATTGTCAGAGCTAAACAATGCGGTGCTAAGCCCCCAGAGTGAGTCTACCATTACACAAGACTAAGAACAGAGAGGAGAGGAGGAGAAGGGGGGGGAGAGAGAGCCTGCCGGATCCATCATTGACTAAAGCAATGACGCCTGACCTTTACAATGAATTAGTTTCCATGCTTAATATTGACTGAAATTAGAGTCTGATACTGAATGTGCCATCCCAGAACTGTGCACACTCAAATCCTCAGCTAGCCAGCTATCATAAATGTTTCTGGAAGTGACACCGTATGGTCTCGGCGATAGGGGAGAAGAGGGAAAGTAAAAACAATGGAGCTTGAATATGTTTCTTAAAGAGCAACCAGAGAGGGATTTGGCCATAAACTGCCAGAATTTACATGTAAATATGCAGATACCAGTATGTGTGTACAATATGGAAACAAAACATCTAATGAGATTAGACCTGATCCATTTATCTCTGCTATACGGCCAACATTTAAGAGGATACTGGATCAAATCCCACAAGAGCGTGTCAGACTTTAGATGTACATAACAGCAGTGCTCCAACTGAGAATAACCATAAGTCATAAGCTGTGAAGGAACAGAACAAAAAGTTTGGATTTATTTCTCTGCTCTTACCAACACTGTTATAGCAGTAATTTAGGCTCATGATAACATGTTAGCAGGATGCCATGACAAGAAAGGCATTTACCCAGAGAGCCGAATCATCCAAATCACCAGGTGGAACAGAAGACTATCAATAAAAATACCAGGTGGTAGATCAAATCATAAAAATCACTGGGTGGTATATATCAAATCATTAAAAACACCAGATGGCATGCATTAACATCTTGTGCCCCCGTAGGCAAGGGGTGGGGATGTGACGGATAAAAAATAGAGGGTACTAATTATCCCTACGATTCAACATGATGCCATTATCTTTAAAAGGAAGACAAAGTCCTCGTGCATGACAGTAATATCTGTGCTGGTGTTGCTGACCCTGAGCTTCATGTCCACCTACACCGAGCAGGAGGACGGAGGCCACAGCTGTCACATAGCTATTATAGTTTTTGAAAAAAGAAAATATATATACAAGATTATGGGATGCATACATTTGATCCTTTGTTGTGATATTCTGAGTTGATTTTTTTAGTTCACTGTATTAATGAATGGTTGTAGTTCTGTCATCTTAGCCTCATAAGACCTCATATCAACTCTCTGAGTAGATACATGTAATCCTGCAAAAAAAAAAACCTGACAAAATATTAAAGTGATCCAGAGTGTTTCTTCAATTAAGCCGGGGGACTTGCAACAGACAGATTAAAATTAGAACAGTCAGGGTGTCACTGTGGCCTACAGGCTAAGGTGTGCAAACTGCTTTCTGGTCCAAATCCATCCGGTGACATTTGTTGCATATCATCTCTATCTCTCTCTCAATCTCCTTCTATGTGCTTCTCTGCTGTTAATTAAAGGCAAAATATCCCCAAAACAGTTTGAAAAACAACTACTGTCAAAATTTTAGCAGAGGCAGAGATATGCTGACTTTTTGTATGGATCAAGCTCCTACAGAGGCGTGTAGCCACACCAGAAAAAGAAAAACAGATCACTTTCACAAATGGATTGATCCCAACTGTCTGTGACCCAACTTCAAAATTGGAAACTATAAGTTTTGTCACGGTTTTATATTGTTTTACCATTTATTTTGTAGGTTTCACTTGTTGAACTCGCCAGTAGCATGTTAAGCAGCTAATGTGTCTTGCAGGCTGTAACGATGTTGGTCTAATGTTGTAATGTTAAAGGACAATCAAGAGAAACTGTGTGAACGTTCAGCCTCGTTTGAATCCAACTAAATAACAACAACAGGTCAGATACATGTGACTGTTTTTTCATGTGGCTTTTTGTTAAAGTTTATACTGTAGCGCAAGCAGTGATAGCTTTGTTGTAGAAGGGAAGCCCGCTGGTTCTGCTCTGTGATCCACCTTGCCTGTGTGTGTGTATGTTGCTGCTGAATGTAAATTTACTTGATTAGTACCCAGCTTGCTTGGACCATAAAGTTGGGCAGTGAGGTGAGATGCACAGATACTGGTACACTTAACATTACTGCACCAAACTCTGCTTCATGCACTAATACCACATACCATGCTATATATACCATGCCAGTTTAAAAACACACAGGGCCCTAATTATAACAAGATATTTTCATCATATTATAAAAAAAACTTTACATGTTATAACAAGGTAAATAGTATATTGTTATAACGTGATAAGTTTGCATGTTGTAATAAAATTAAAGTATCTTGGTTTAAGGAGAAAAACATTTTGTTCAACAAACTTTTTGCTTTATAACATGATACTGATCCATTTATCTTTTTCTGTCATGGCAGCAATACACTCTCATAAAGCTCAATGAACACTGGCTCATACTGTTCCTACAATGCAATTGTATGAATGTCATTCATTATTTCTTTTCAAAATTTGGAAAGCTCCCTTCAGAACCACAAAAGGCATTTTCCCACTTGGCTGAGAAGTACATCTCATGTCAAGTAAACAGAGCTTTGGAGTGCCTTCAGAAAAAAAAATTATCATTCCTTGACTGAATTACCTGTAGCTGGAGAGGAAGATTGTGGTCGTGGGTCGAGGGCACTGCCAGAGTGGGAGTTCCCCATCTCTGTGATGATCTCTGTTGGCCCGTGATGACTCACGCTGCCTGGGCTACCAGGTCGGCTGATGTTGGCCTTGGTGTCTGGGTCACCGAGGCACACATTCCCATCGTCTACAGGGAGACATCTTTCAGGCAGGTATGAGGAGCACTGCTGCTGGTCTTTAGGACTGAACATTTGCTGCTCGACAGGTAGCCCTGGTGCCATGATCTGCCAGCCTGGGTAGCTGCTGCTGCTGCTGCTGTTGAGTGTCTCTCTGCTAGAGATAACTTTCTGCAGATATTCCATGCCAGCGGAGCTCAGTGGAGGATGGAGATGATTTAAACCCAACAGAGAGGAGCTCTCTGCATCTGTCAGAGGACCTGGACCTGAGGAAATCATCCTCCCTAACATCTCCCTAACCTTCATGTCGACACCTGCTGTGGCGAGTATCTGGTTATAATCTTGACGGTCGGCTCTCTCAGCCGTGAGGAACCTGTTGTGAATGCGGGAGATGTACTGCGAGTAGAGGTTGCCCTGATGCTCTTGTGTCAGGTTACTCATGTTGACAGAGGCATCATGCTCAGCGGGGTGATTATTCTTGGCAGCCAGCTTATTGAGGTGAACCTTCATGTGGTTCTTGAGAAACCAGGGTTCTTTGAATCGACGGCCGCAGATCTGGCAGCAGTGCTCAAAAGAGTCCTTGTGTTTCCTCATGTGACCCTTCAGGAACCAGGCCTGGCTGAAGGTCTGGCCGCACACCTCACAGGGGAACTCACCAATGGGCTTCCTCTTGTCGCCAGCACCCATTGCAGGCTTCTGCCCCGAGCCCGAGTCGGCAGTTATGTGTGTCGTCTCAACGTGGCCAATGAGCTCCTCCTCCTGTGAGGCAGCAAACTCACACAAGGTGCATTTGTAGGGTTTATGTAGGATCCTGATGTGGCGCTCAAGCTCCTGCTGCTTCCTGAACTTTCCCTTACAGAACGAGCAGCGGAAGCCGGAGGGTTGGGGAGGGATGGGATCATCAGGGATGGCGGTCGCCTTGGGAGATATGGATGTGTGTGGCTGGCTCTCTGAAGCACCAGGGCTGGATAAGAATGTGGGTTGTGTGGGGACAGTTTGTGAGGGCTTTTGAAGTTGGTTTATATTAGATGTTGGCTGCTGGCTAACATGACCAGCTCGTGTCTGCCTATCTCTTAGTATGGCCCGCTCCTCCAGCTCATGAAGCAACCTATTTTCCTCCCTAATTCGCCCACGGCCTTTACCCAGAATGCCTTGCTTGTGAGTGCGGAGGTGTATCTTCAGGTTGCCCTTCTGTGCAGCCCTGTGGTCACAGTATGGACACTTGAAGGGCTTCTCGCCAGTGTGTGTGCGCATGTGAAGGGAAAGGATGCTGTTGAAGCGGAAACGCTTCCCACACAGCGGGCAGGGGTACTTCCTGTTCTTGCGGTTGTCATCCTGGGTGGAATTTACCTGCGAGACGATGCTTTGATTGGTGACTCTCAAGAACTGGGAAAGCTCTGCTCTCCCGTTCATACTGCTGAGAATCCTCGCATCCATTATTTGATTGGCCAGAAGCGCCATCTGGCTCCTAATTGGGTGGGTGAATGGGGTAATGAAGCTGTCCTTTCAGGGACTGGCTGATGTTACAGTATGGTGGTCAGGGGGTGTCTATGTGGGACAGTCCGAAGGTTAGCAGTTTAACTGAGTGCTGACTGTTTGCACTTATTCAGCTGAAACAGGATGTGGATTCATGCTGCTCTGATGAAATGTCTCTTTGTTGTCACTCAGACCTAAAGAGAAAACAAAAGGAACATTAAATGCATTAAAAATCTGCTAAAACAGATTATTCAAATACATTAATTCCAGCCCAGAAAGCACAACAGCAGGTGAGTAAAATGTCAGTGAGTTTATGAGCTGTCAATGAAGTAAATCTGTACTTTTGCAGCTGCTGTTTAATGCCAGTGATGCAAAACAATAATAGGTCAGGAAATAGAGCAAAGTAGGTTCTGACTCTCCTCATCCTGTGTTAAGTATGCCTGTGGTTTTAGATTATTGTTGGAGACTATGAAAATGCTGATTAGGTCTAACCACAAAGGCTTCCTCAACAAATATCTCATCTTTACTAAAGGCTAAGGTGAAAATCTTTGTCTTGATCTCATTTTGTACTGACACACAATACTAAGGCAGCACAAACATCAAAGACTGCCTGCTTCTGCTTGGCCTTCCTTTGCATTTCACAAATCTTGAACTGGTTTTAAAAAAAAGATTAAAGTAAAAGAGTTAAGCTTTTTCAGCAGGTCTATTGCATATTTGAATAAAACCTTTACCAGGATAATTATGTCACAGGAGTGCTAAGGAAAATAAACAACTTGATGATGCAAAAATGCAAACTATAAAGATGAAGAAAGGATATCCAAAACGAAAAGCTCAAATATGCTTCACTTCTCCCTCTCCCCAGCTTCCCCCCCCCTTTTTTTTTATTCGACTGTAGCAGCAAAACAAAGCTTCAAATTCACATCGCGCTACAATGGTAGAGGTCACATAAGCGAGCCCTGCACAGCTCTGGTGCAGCACCAAAGGGCACAGAACAAAGCCTGCACTGTCCACACTGAATTAACACAGGCTTACATCATCCTGGACTGCAACCTCAGTCAGTCATGAAAATGATGTACACAAAAACACACAGATAAAGAGCTGGCAGCAGTGGCTGGTGTGAGCCTGCTCTGAACCGTACATCACAAACCAGTGTAAGCATATGGTACTGACCTAATCATATCTGACAGGAAAAAACAGTGAGTAAATTATATTGTAACGTAGCAGATCCACTTCATATTTCTTAACCTGGTATTCCTTCGCAGTCATGCCAAAACAGACTCCCCCCTCCTCTCACCCACTTTCAAGGCTTACGGTCACTTGAACTATTATTGCATTTGCCTCTATTAATGTCATCACTGTGCTGTAGCCTTGGATGTGTAATATTGTACAGCGGGTCCCATCTGAAGTCTGCACCCAATCAATAATGATTGATCAGCCTCAACTTCAAATGGCTTTGTGACTGCAGCATCTTATGAAATATCTTTGTCCACAAAATAACTGTGTGTGCATTTATTTTATTAAGCAATGCATGGGTGCTCACCTGCCTGTCACATCTATCTGACTGAAAGCATGAGAGAGGGAGGCAATAAGTAGAATGCACCTTTTTTTTTTTCAGTTTCAATCTGATTCTGATAGCTGAATTTGGATCCCTGCCAGTACCAATACTATACTGAAACCAGGTCAGTTGACACCCAGTCAACTGAGTTTTCACCATCTGGAAAGCTTGGTATAACTTTTTTCAAAGGCTCAAAGGGGTGTGCATAAGATCATTACAGGGCCATAACCATGTCATGACACCTGTAACATGCACAAGGTTAAAACATGCTTTTAAAAAGTCTTAATCAATAACATACTGAATTTAAGAAATCATCTCTCTGGAGCTGATGAGGGAAGTACCTATGGAGCGAACATCTCACTTCCTTCTTTTCTCCTTTGAGAAATGCTCAGTTGTACTCATGCGCAGTAGCGATCTGTACTTTTCCCAAGCTAGTGTCATTATTGTCTGGCTGAGTCTGGCTAGGCTGGACTGGATATCCTGGCTAGACTAGGACTGAAAACAGCCTCCCAGACTGACGGTGGCGAGTTTTACAGAAAATGCAGTGCCGTCGTGGTTTTCTTGCTGGATCTGACTCCTGGTACCCCAGGGCTGAGTCAGCTAATCAGGCTGCTTACTCCACAGCAGGCCGAGCTAACAAGCTAACGCCAGCTACAGGTAACAGCAGAAAACAGTTTGCCTACTTTGGCAAAAAGTAAGCAAGCTAACCACTATCTCCCCATCAGTTAACTCTGGAAGGTAAATCACCTTGGTACTGCACTCTGTCATCAAACTGACCTCATAACATTTAATAACATCTTTATGACAAAACCAAAGGGTACCACTTTACTTGAACTCTGGGAGGTTAGTTATGACACTGTTACAAGAGTTTGACAGTGTAATAAAACTCAATGACATACAAGTCCAAATGGTACCATTTTTCTTGAGGCCAAGGAAAATATTCATGACACACTTATAATGGTCTCGTGACAGTGTAAAAAAACATATAACGGTTCAATGTAATGTTAAAACATAAAGCTAAAGGTTTTTTTTAGTTTCTTTAAGTCTGATAATGTCAAGTTGTCATGACAAAGACAAAGACTCAAACAATGTCAACCTTGCAATAAAGATTATATAATTGACCAAATGACATTTAATAACATGGTTATGACAATGTAATGACAGTCTGAGTGGCTTATTAAGTTTGCTATATCATGTTCCATAATGCAAACGGTGCCTTTTGTTAGTGTTAGTGTGATGTTTCTGTTCAGACATGGTGTTTATGTCGATAACTATCATTTTCTTTGCTCGTTTATAGATTTAACCCGTAGTGAAGTGGCAAGTACATTCACCCAGATGTATTTTGCAACTGTGTTTCAGGGATCATGTTCCCAGTGTTGTGCGCAAAATGCCCCAGAATCCAGAGATGGTTTTGTCTGGATATCTCAAACCATATATGATAAAAATCCATGTTGGACACTCTCCGATCACGGCATGGTAAAATGTCAAATCTGGAGCATATCTTATCTCCAGATTGGGATCACTTTGACACTATCAGAATATGGAGTAAAGATATTTTTGCGATATGACTAATGCCATATTTTGAATGCCACACACATGCTTCAGTGACAAAGCATGATGATATGCCACAGATTTGGTCATATTCTAGTCCACACATCACATTTGAAGCCCCTGGACACAGTATACTATATGAAGCAAATACTGGCTTAGTATTTTAAATCTGGATCAGTATGTGGATCAGTGACATCATTCCAATATCCAGTGAGTGAATTACATCAGTATCTGCCTCTGGTACAAATATTGGATCAGAATGGTCCCAGTAAAAAGAGAGTAACCCAAACTAAACATAATCTCATTCAAAATGAAGACACTTGACTTAATGCAACCAGAAAGGCCTTCCAAATAAAATGTCTGACAAGCAGTCTGAGCCACCTGCTGCTGCCTATAGTCCATAGCAACCTCAGTCAGACAGGAAAATGTTGTACACAAAACCACACAGATAAAGAGCCGGTGAGCCTGCAGTTACAGCTGGTGCGAGCAGTGCGCCTGCTCTGAGCTGAGATCAATGTAAGGATACGGACCTGACCTAATCATATCTGACAGGGAGAAAGTGAGCGAATGATATTAGCATACACTAGATCCACTTCATATTTGCTAAAGTGGTATTCCTCTGATTAACTAAGCATACCAAGGAGGCATAAAGCCTTCATCACTTGTGTGTGTGTGTACGTGTGTGTGTGTGTGCGCATACTAGTTATGTAGGAATTGGTGGAGATGAGAGCAGGATGCAGGGCCATCAGGTGTTTTTCCCTGTCAGAGTGGATTAGGCTCTTTTGGTGCAGATTGAAACAGAGCTTGATTGTTATTAAGCATCGTGTCACTGTAGCGCCTCTTAGGTGTGGCCGCACGTAGACGAACAAGGAGCAGGTGTGATTTAGCACAGACAATAAAAGAAAAAAAAAAGTGACACATACACAATTAAACCAGCCACGGGAGCTGTGCATTCTGGATGATTTCAGATCTGACAATATCAAACATCGTTACACTCATTTTTACTGCAGTGAGCCTAAGGATTCTGTATTTCACCATCTAATCTACAAGAGGGTGGGAGTGTAATCTCTTTAGTTTGTAGTTGCAGAATATTGTCAGCTAGGATGGATGGATAATATTGTAAATCTATAGAGAGGTGACACTGGAATGAAACGCATGACTGAAATTTATAGATCAGAAGTGCATATTTCATATTTCTTTTGAACAGCAGTTAAAAAGCATTAATAATTTATGTGGATGGCTGCGCTGAAAGCTACAATGAATGCACCACCATAAGATTGAAACCAACAGTTACAGTAACCCTTCTAATGTCACCCAAAATAAAGACTATCTATCAGCAAGTAGAGGTGGAAAAACTGGTAGGCAGAGTGATAATAAATACATATCTGACCATGATCATGACTGATAACACAGTCTTCAGCATCTACATTTTTTCCTCTTTAGTACATATTATGATGATTTAAGACGGGTGTCAAACGTACAGCAACACGGGCCAAAACCGGTCTGCCAAAGGGACCAAACCGACCACTAGATATCTTTACAAAGTGTAAAAAAACTGCAGAGCAGTCCTTAATTCCAGACAAAATAAAATTCTCTGAAAAAACAATGAATACATTTTTTAGTCATATTTAAGGATATTGAACGTTGTGCAAAATATTGTCAATCAGAAGCCTCAGTCTGTGTCAGATGTCTATCTTAACACAATATTGGTGGAACCCTGTTGCTAAGGAACTGCCAAAACATTTGATTTGTTAATGGTTTGTAAGACAGAGGATGACTTTAACATTTAGCCTCCATGTTCGTTGGTTTTGTGTGGTGATGCCAGAATTACTCCACGGGAGTAGAAATGTCAGGAAAATTGAAGAATTTCTAGATCTCGACAAGTTGTTTGAATTTTAAAGAAGTAAATTACTAACTTGTTGATCAGTTCCGCGTTAGCAAAAAATTTGAATGGTTGTTTGCTAACTTTGTCTCAAGAAATGGGGATGGTGATGTGATATGGTGTGCAGTGAACTTATTGTGAGTTGCATTCTCGAATTCATACTTAAAGAAGGAAAGGTGGATTGATTGAAGGAGAAATATGTAAGGCCCTAGCATTCAAAATGAGTATTACAGTCCAAATAGCGGGTTGGAGTCATAAATGGTATCTTAAATAGGCGGAAGTCCTATTTAAGATACAATCTATAGTCAAAGCAAGTTGTTCCCCCTCCCCCGCCTCCCCAGACTCAAAGCTCAGGCAGGTTGCCTGCAGGGACACTGAACTTACATGAGCGCAAGATGAGCGCAACATCATACTTTGACAATGACAAGCCATAACGAGTCCTACAGTTGATTCGCTGTTTATAAGGCTGCCAGTTGTCTGGCAATGTAAATCTATGTAATATATCCTGAAAACAAAAGCCTACTTCTCTCAAAATACACACTCTGGAACTGGAGTTCAGTGGCCGCCTGTCTTACTGCCTGTCAGATTCCATTAACATATTGCTCAATTTAACCAACATAAGCTTCTACTCGTTTGAAAAGATTATCAATTATCAATGATTTATTATGACTCATAAGCAGACAACAGACACTGATTCATTCTGCAACATTTGGTATTAGTTTTAACTCTATTTAAAGTGAATAAACATGAAATGAGGAAACAAAACATAGACATTCTGGACTAGATTGGAAATTTCAGGGAACATGCAGTAGAATTGCTGACAGATAAGCCAGTATTTTAACTTAGTGTGTTTCCTTAATCTCTGATGACATATGGTCTTTTTTTTGTTATTACAGGAAATATATTACAGATTTCTCCTTTAACTGTTTTTTTTAAATTTATTTTTGAAATCTATCTTTGTGCAGACTGGGTATAATTATGTGCATGACACACTAATAAAAATGTCATTCATTCATACAATTACTGATGTGATACATGATAATATTCTCGTGAAACACAAATCCAATGGAACACTCTGATTTCCCATATACTATAATGATATAGTGTGAAGCTATGCTTATCTATTGATGTCCCAGATTCTTTGTAATGTAGTTCTGTCTTCTTCAAAATCACATAACATGAGATGACTTACAAAATTCCTGGAATTCCCTGACGTCCAAGCTTGCTGATAACAACAGTTTTATTCATTATTACAGAGCGGGCTTATGTGCCGACAGTAAAAGCCCCATGCCACGTGTTATGCCCCCTGTGTCTCCCTTCACCCACGCTCCCACCCACCAAAAACCAGCAAGCCAACCATCCTGTGGACCGCCCTGTCAGGGGATGAAGAGGCAGTACAAGGGAGAGGGCAGTGGTAACACAGCTGCCCACCATGACCTGTACAAAAGATAGCACCCATATACTTTCTGACAGCCAGATTAATGAAACCCTATAGGAGCTTCTCTGTAGGCCCCCCAAAAGCCTGACGGAGACAGAATAGTCTAACCAGCACCATTCATTACTGCGGGAGTACAGAGCACAGAAAGAGCACACACAGCACTGACAAACTAGCTCCTTGTGAGTAATAGCTAAAGAACTCATAAAGGAATACATACACATTTGTTGTGGATGCAGTAAATCTATGCCACTCCTTTTACAACTATCAAAAATCTGGCTCGTGCCCTGTAAAAATAAATCTGGTGTGCATGTGGCGCAGTGTGATGTGTGGAGTTATTTGGGAGTCAGCTATTCCACATGTTCAGTGAGAGGAGCCTGTCGATTCATTTTGTTTGTCTCATTCAGTATCGCAGATTAGTGGCAGTGAATGCAACAGAGGGAAAATAAGTTCCAGTGGCAGCATGTTATAGAAACTGCAAGTCAGACTGTAAACAACAGGTTTGCTTTGTGGTGACCAGCTGTATTTGTGCCTATATGAGTCGGTGGAACCTCATTTCTGATTCACTATACAAGTCTTTCATAAGAGAAGCACTCATGATTCACAAATCACATTTATGCAGAGGGCAGAGATGTGAAAATAACGGTACATGAGTGTCATGAAGGAAACATGCAGTATCATTATCACCTCACCACAGCGTGTGTGTGTCAGAGGTGATAAATAAACTATAATTACTTTGTCACTAAACTCTTAAGTAGAGTTTTCAGGTGTTTGTACTAGTGTTGTCAAAAATATTGATAATTATCGATACTGAACATTTTAAATGGTTTCAAGACACTTTTTTGCATCAGTACTCTGGTACCAGGTGCACTTTTTCAGTGTCTCTTCTCTCTGTTGATACAAATCACCTCAATGCCCACATTGTCCTGCCTCCTCTTATATATTTGTCTCTTAGTAAAAATCCAAAATGTTATGCCCTCCATGTTGGGTCAGTTTTTTCCCTTGTGTATGAAAAATAGTATCATAGCGATATTTTTTTTTAATGATATTTAGATTTAATTAGAAATTCCAGTATCGTGACAACACTAATGTACTTTACTTGAGCATTTATTTTTCTTACAACTTTTTACTTTTAATCCATACATTTTAACACAAATATCTGTACTTTCTATATCTTACACATCAACAGGCTCATTACTTTAGTTTTAATGCATTTGAGGGGAATTATTGATTATTTCTATTTTGCATCATTGCCTGCCTCTTTTCAAACATCAAAACCAATTTCAACCTAAATCAATGGGACAATAACGCACAGACAAGATGACTTCTTGGTGTTTCCATCACAGGAAAACTTTTCAGAGCAGTGGGCTTTTGTTTTCAGGATAACGGGCTTAGCTTTACATCCACAAACAACTGACAGTTATGAACAGCTGATCAGCTTACGGTGTCGGACTCATTGTTGCTTGTTACATGTAAAGTATAGTGTTGCACTCGTCCTGTGCTCCTGTTCAATGTCCCTGCAGCCTGCAGGCAACCTTCTTGGGCTTCAAGTCTGGGGAGGAGGGGGCAGGTGGAAAACAACTCACTTCAAACATAGATTGAATATTAAACAGGGATTCGGCCTATTTAATATACTGTTTATGGCTCCAATTCACTATTTGGACTGCAGAACTTATTTCTGAAGGCATTTTTGAACAAATCTTACACATTTCTCCTTTAAGAACAAATCAGAGACTGCACTTTTTCAGTTTTACTTGATTAGAGAAGTTAAGTTAGTCCTTCTACTTTTACCAGAGTCTTTTTTCACATGAATATTTGTATTTCCACTTGACTAAAGAATGTGTGTACTTTTGCCACCTCTGGTGTGTGTGTGTGTGTGTTTGTGTCATAGTTAAACTTTGCATTCATGAGCTTCCTCTGATGCTTTCAATGGTGCTCACACACAGTGAAGCGCAAGGAAATATAAACACTGTCTCCTCGACTCATGCTCATCATGCACATGAAAAGACACACACTCCCATGCTGTCTCTGTCTCACACACACACACACACACACACACACACACAGAGGCACGTGCATATAGAATGTATTTTAAATCACTAATGTGTAAACAGTTGCTCTTGTTTGCACAGACCACCTGTTCTTTCTGGACACAAACAAAGCTTTGGCGTACGATGGGGTGTGTTAACAGTGTGGGGTGCGTAGGGGATGCCTTGCACAAGAGAAGCCTATCCACATGGTGTAGGCTGCATCAGATGGTTGGGCCCTGCAGGACGGCAGCCAGCTCCAACAGAACTCACACAGATCTCAAAGAATGGAGCTTCTTCAGTTCGCAACATACTGACATGCTTTGCTTTCTTGAGAAGTACAACTTCCCCCCGGTGCAAGGACAGCAGGATTGCCAACGCAAACCCTCGTCACTATATCATTTAAAGAAACAGGATCGTTTTGTTTTCACATCAATTTTGTGTTTTACTAGGGATGTAAAAAACATCGATGCACTTGAACATTGCGATATTATGTTAAGTGATACTATATCGATTCTCAAAAACACTGTATCGTAATTTATAGTGACAGATGCAAAGATTTGTGTCAGTGGTTCATTTTGTGTTGTGTTTAAACCCCAGACCACTAAATATCTGTGTTGTTCTCTATCTTTGCTGTTCTGATTGCATAAAAAAGTAAACTTTTTGATCTTGGATCTTTTGCGTATTGAATTGTAACCCCTCTATTGTGATTTATGTCGTATTGCCAGATTCTTGCAAATACACAGTCCTATCTTCTATGGCTGTGATAATAACCACATTACCGCAACATTGTGGTCACATGACGCCAGCAGATTGAGCTCATTCATTACAATCATCACCACAAATTTTATTTGGGGAGATCAATTTCCTATACTGTTCTGATCAGTGCCTTGATCTATTAATAAACCTATGGATGTGTGCTGCCACACATGATAAGTCAGGAATACAGACTCTGATTGGTCGACAAACTCATGGGATTGCCAGTGGATGGCTAACAACAATCTAGCAACAGAAACAACTGTTTTCAACATGGAAAAATGTATAAATAACTACAGACGACATTCAGTGTTGGATTTATCATTACGGATTTATTTTACCATATCTCAAAAAAGATACTGCAGCTCAAGGCTTGATTACAAAGCTTCTGAAAGGGATACAATCACACCAGAGCTGGCATTGTCAATGTACAATGCAAGCGTTACCATTAGCTTAATGTTAGCCTTTCCTGCTCGGCTTATCATTTTTCCAGCAAGGAAATAAGAGACAAGACTTTTCTCGGTCATAAGAAGCTGCAGTGTTTATTGACTGACACACTGGTACCTGTACTGTACATTTACTGCCCGGGAATATGTAGCCTTTTCACCGCAGAAAGAGAAAAAGTACCGACCGTCACAGCCCTATATCTTCTCATTGCTCAATATCTACAAAACTGCAAAGAGATGGCAAAAATTGAGCAAAAAGAGATACTGTGTCTACTTTCAGTAGCTAAAGCACTTGGAGGCACTAAAACAAAAGTCATTAAACGAGTCATCACAAAATCACAGCAGGAGTCTGGTAATGCCACTTACAGTATCTCATTAAGCTATGGCATCTACAGGAAAAAACTGACAAACAAAGAGCATAATCCAAGGCACATTAACTGGGCTGATAATTCAATGAACTCTCATTTGGCAGCCATCTTGCCCTTGTGATGGTCTTTTTTCCGCCGCAGCAGCAGAGCACAGACCCCTCGTGAAGTTCCTCTCCCTCTCTCTCTCACACATACACACACACACATGTGCACATATTCCTCCTCTCTATCTCTATCTATCCCTCTCTGTCTCTGCCTCTCTCTCTCTCCCGCGCTCTCTAAAACAACAAAACATCCACCATTAGACAACGGGGTACCAGCGTAATTAGAAAATGACTTCCTTTGCAATCCTAGCTAAGTAGTTTACACACTGTAATTACAGGGACAAAATCATCTTTTCATCATTTCACTGATTGAGCTCATCAACCCAGTGGGATCCCAGGACTGTGCTCAGGCAACATCTGGGCTAAGAGAATTAGCCCTTAGTTTAGCAGGCCTTCCACAGTGGCAAGCAACGCAGCACGCACACCGGACATGGCCGTGGCACACATCTCTAATTGAGACTGTTTTTTTTGAATTGTGTATCGGATCTGGTGTTAGAACACCAACAGCGCACGGTCACCAGAGCATTCAGCGTTACAATAGGAGACGATTCAGACCCTGAGGAGTGCAAGGTCACCGCGCAGTAACTCTCTCTATTTCCCACACTTACAAAAAAATGTCACATCAAAGTTTGCCTCCCCTTCAGAGCTGCTGCTGCACTTGTGAATCGAAGCATTGAAGATTGACCTTGGCGCACAACAACTTGCCTTTTCATGGGGCTGCTCTGTTTACTCTAATTCTCTGCGTGCCCTGAGCCTTGACTTTCTAACAAACACATGTGGTCGTGGAGTTGAAGGTGAAGTGCTTTCGCTCGTCTCTGTCCTGTGGAAGGGGCTCTGACTCTGTGTGTTGGCAACAGAGGCAAGTGTTTAATGTGGCAGCTGTTAGCCTCGTGGATTTTCACTAATCACTCTCTCCTGATTACTCTGATGAGTGTATGATGCTCTTAAATAATCAACCCGCAATGAAAAAAAAAAGAAAAATAATTATCATCATCTCCCTAAGTAGTGCAGCTGCACCCGCCTGCAATAATTACAACTAGAACAGGGCGCCTTCTCTCGTCACTTACAACCACTTATTATTAGAGATAACGCTAATTGGTGCAGTGGTGGGCGACAATTCTTCATGGGGTTCATCATAAAAAGCCAAACCTTGAAAGTTATGGCACATTAGAGGTCTTAAAGCCAAGGTACGGCACTAAACATCGCACGCTGAGACGCGCCAATAATCGGAGCCAGGGGAGTAGTAGACGTCCTATCAGTAGCCCCTTGGTTGCCTCGCTGCCTTGCCCTCACTCCACCCTTCCCCCACTCCTGGTATCAGCCTGGCAGACACAATTAACATTTTCATAAAAACAATTCCCTGCCTCCAATAGTCCAATGTAATTTGTTTTCCATCTCTGTTCATTAATCATTGTTTAAATCGGTGAGCCATCCCCTCCACTCTGCCATCTGCACTCAGCTGTGTTACAGATATGACACCTTCCCCCTTAATGGGAGCTGACAGCCAAGAGAGGAGGCCTGTGGAAAATAGCTTCCTGCATGTGCACTTCCACCTCACATACTGCCAGCAGGTGAGAGAGGGGTATTTAATGGCCTCTGATTAATCTCAAAGGCAAACAACATTACACTACAATATCATGCAGCATGCAACGCTATAGTATACACACATCCATGCAGCACAGGAGTATACAATGTGGCTGGAATAACTAGACCCAAACTTGTGCAGACGTGCTTTATAACAATGGCGATGCATTCCAGATTTTGTCGAAGTTGTCGACTGTTTTTTTCCTCTAGTTAAATTAGTGCAGTGTTCCTACAATATGCTATTGTTTTCCTGGAATTGGGAGCAAGGTTATTAATTATTCACTGTTGTGTTCTCATATGAGGGGGCTATGCTTTTCACTGTATTGCCTCATAGCTCAAATACTTAGGGCCATGGTACTCGGGCAAATTTCACGAGGCAACATCACAGAGATATTATTATCACAAGGCAGAGACACTTAGGAGATTAAAAGTTTCCTGAAGAGTTTGAATGATCGGAAAGGTTCTGATTTTCCTCCGATAAGATTTCAAAGTTCAAGAGACAAATCAAATAACTTTTGGCTCATTTTTTCCCCTCCTTTCAAGTGATTTTAAGCCTAAATCTAGGTTAGCTTAGGCATTTTTTTTGGGAGGGGGAAAGAAAATCCTACTCAATGTGGTGGGTGAGAGGGTGCCAAAAAGTTCATCTGGCCTGTTGATTTCAGCATGGATTACAGATATTCAAATCATGTGCCTGGTGTTCAAACAAGTGCCTCTATCAGGGGAGAAAGTTGCCAAGCAGAGCTTTGTCATGTAAGCTGTATGAATTTACTGCAGCATAATGAGAAAACGGCTGTGGCGCTACATTTAATACAGTTTCATCCACTCACCCTCCCTCCCTCTAATTTCCTCTCAGCTAATAATTTCCACTACCCCTCCAGTGTCCGTAAAAGGGTTTAATTTTACATTTAAAAAAGATGGTGTCACCTGAACATATACAGGCCCCGGTTTTTCATCAGGAACTGTGTCACAGCGCACACATGGTCCCAAACACCTCAGACACGAACACCCCAACTCTTTTTTGGGGGTGTTTCTAACAAGGACAGCGGCAGCAGAAGCAGCAGTAAATGATGTGTATATTCAAAGCTGAATATTTCATGTTGATTGATCGCACTGACTGCCACCCACCTGCTCCTCCTCCTGTCCCACCGGAGCTGGCATGAGGAGAATTCAGTAATTGAGAAGAGCAGAGCATGGTCTCTCTTTGCTCACATATGACAGATGGGGCATCATCGCTTCAAAGGAGAGCATTTGGAAACAGGAGGAAGGGGGCGGGGGGCAGAGGGGTGAGGGTGGCTTTGAAAGTAGCTGTGCCACTCTGTACAGGTGACAATAATCAGAATCAGATTTATTATCGGCCGAGCATGTGTGTACACGCACAAGGAATTTGACTCTGTGTTTTCAGCGGTCTCAATGTTCTTACACAGAAATGACATAAGAGCTAAGAACAAGGAACAAATGAAGGTGAAGAGTAGACAGGATCGTTCTGTACACAAGTATGTGAAAAAAGATTAAAATATCTTAAGTGTCTCCACTCAAGCACTGTTGCAGCTGTAAAAGGTGCAACTTTAAACATATCTGTATAGAGTCATTGATTTTAGGCTACTCAGGCAAACCCTGTGTTATAATGGACAGACGCCTTGCATCCTTGTTCTCAGCCACAACCACACAACTTAAGTAGCCAATATTTTGTATTGGGTTTGGTACATCTGGTACTTAAAGGTCAAACTTTAAAAATGTCCGTATAATGTGATTGATTTTCAGCTACTCATGCAAACTGTACACTGTATTGCACAGACACTTTGCATCATTATTGCCAGCCACAACCACACAACTTATTTATTAAAAGTTGCAACTTTAAAAATCTCTTTATGGTGTGATCAGTGTTAGGAGTCAGGCAAACTGTACGTTGTTATGTTCAGACAGCTTGCATCGTTAATGTCAGCCACAGCAACACATCTTAATTAGCCAATATTTTGAATGAGATCTGGTATGTCTGGTGCTTCATATTCAATGGTATATAGTATATTTAAAGGTGATGAGTAGACAGGACTGCTATGTACACAAGTATGTGAAAAAGCAACATGGCCACTCAATCACTGTTACAGCTGTAAAAGGTGCAACTTTAAAAATCTCTGTATAGTGTGATTGATTTTAGGCTGCTCAGGCAAACTGAACAGAGTAATTTACAGACACACTGCATCAGTGCTCCATGCCATAACCACACAACTTAAATATCCCGTATTCTGAATGGGTTTTGGTGTACCTGGTATTTTATATTTAGCTGATTAAAAGGTACAACTTCTCTGTATTGTGTAATTGATTTTAGGATTCAGGCAAACTGTACATTGTTAATGTAATGTAATGTTCCCTTGCATTATTATTCGCAGCCACAACCACAAAACTTAAATAGCCAATGTTTTGTATTGTGTTTGGTATCTGGTACTTTTTATTAAATGTATAGAGTATATATATTTAAAGGTAGAGGGTAGACAGGACAGCTATGTGCACAAGTATGTGAAAAATGGTTATACTATCCAAAGCAAGAACACCCAAAAACTGTTACAGCTGTAAAATGTTTCAAGCTACTCTGCCAAACCGTACATTATTATACACAAACACTTTGCATCATCATTCTCAGCCACAACCACACAACTTAATGAGCCAATATTTTGAATGGGGTTTGGTGTGTCTGGTACTTTAAATGTATTAAAAATGTGCAACTTTAAAAATCTCTGTATAGTGAGAGTGATTTTAGGAGTCAGACAAACTGTACATTGTAATGTTCAGACACCTTGCATCATTAATCTAAGCCACAACCACACTCAAATAACCATCATTTTGTATAGGGATTGGTCTATCAGGTATTAGATTAGATTAGATTTAAATTATTCTGAGAAATTCATATGAAATTACAGAAAAACAATTCATATATTATCATCATCTAATGAAATATGATATAATGGAAAGGTCGTATGGAAAACATTACATGGAACATGCTCATGGTGCTGTACACTCAACATATGTCGAAATAAACAACCGGCAAACATACACATTTGCTGTTTTCTATATTCTTCTAATCTTCTTCTTTTACTGTAACATATCGACTTGGTTTCCTCACCTTTTAGCCCTCGCCATTACTTTCTTTTTCACCAAAAAGAAAGAGCCAACAGTGGCAGCTGTGGGAAACGCACGTCTATCAGAATCGTCAGAAACTTCAACTTCTCGCAGATAAAGACTTGTGTAAATCTTTCGGTGATTTATTTCTCTTACCTGGCCGGTCAGTTGGAGGCGCGGAGGAGGACAGGAGGTGACAGCTGGAGTTCAGCAGGAGACAGAGTGATGTTGAACTGGATGACTGACTGCTGACTGACGGACTGTACGCTTCACACGCTTTATCACAGACGCCCAGGCAGCGCGCACAGTCGGACCCAGATTTCCTCTTGAACTGCCGCTTCTTCCTCTCTTAAATAAAAAACAAACCTTTTCTCGTCAGACGAAGGCAGCAGTGCGCTTTGCTCTGTAGTATTTCCAGTTGAAGAAAGAGGTAATGAAATCTTATAATAATTACTCAGGATACTTCGACATGTCCCGAAGCCGTATGTCTCCCTCATCTGGCCGCTGGTGTGTAAGTGTAACAGACTGGCACCGTGCGTAAAATGTGCACTGCCGTCTTCAGGACGCACACCCCATCGATCCTCCTCTTGAGATGCATGCATGTGGAAGTATTATGTGGTATTATGCATGTCAAATTTGTTAAGGTGATTATCTGCAAAAGTTGTACTTTTATATTCTGAAAACTTCTGTGGAGGATTCGCCTGTAACGGTGTCATGATCTTTAAACATATAATAGATTTGCATGCACGCATGTTTTACACAGCCGGATCGTGTGTACAGGCATCTTCCTTTATGTACCAAAACTGTTTATTAGCATATAAGGGAGAAATGATGACTAAACCTCAGTGATTCAGCATTTTAGTTGGTAAGCGGCTCTATTAAAGAAGCTTAATTGGATGCTTGTAGCTATCTATCACATTTCTACCTTCCTCTTGACCTTAACTGCAGATTGTTCTCCAATAAAGCGCAGAGAGACTTTTTTTTACTTCGAGTAAGTAAATACATTCCGAACATATTCCTGCTCTTCTCTGTCTTTGACATAATCAGGAATCTAGAAATCAAGAAAAAAGCAACAAGGGCACAAACACAGCAACAGGTCGTTGCTGTTGTGGTGTAGATTTTCTATAGTTAACATTTTAAACATTGGGGCAGGTGTTTATTTTATGATTTATTATATGATTTTTTTGTATTGTAAGTTAAAGCACCTGGGCTCTCAAAGTTTATCAAGCAGTTTGGCTACTTTCAAATGTTGTCAGATAATGATTTAAAGGTTCAGTGTACGACTTATGTGATCTATTTGTAGAATACAGCTGATTCCAGAATGGGCAAACTAAACACTGTCTCTGGAAAAGGCCTTTTGCCTTTTTTTTTCTCTTAAAAACTCATGAGGTGAGGTGTGTGGCATTCAACTGATTACAATCTATAACCTCAGCACTAGATGCTCTTACAATAAATCCTAGAGACTGATTCTTTAAGTTGCAGGTAATGTTTTTTTTTCCATTGTTTTCTCAATTAATTGTTTTGTCAGAAAACAGGAAAAAGGCCATCTCAAGTTCCCAGAAGATGGTGCCTTCAGATTGCTTGTTTTGTCTGACCAAAAGTTCAAACCCCAAAGAAATATAATTTACTATGATTTAAGACAAGTGAAGGCAGCAAATTATCATATTTTAGAAGCTACACTGTGAACAAAACTATTTGTTTTAACTTAAAAGTGTTAGCCGTCGGGCTGCCTTAAAATGTTTAAGTTGACTGAATTTGAAAAGACAAGCTGAGGCAGTTCTGTAATGATTCAAAACAAATTAAGTTTTCAAGTCGAATAAATTTGATATTAATTCAGTTTATTTGAGAAAGCGTGCAATAAGTTTAAGTTGAACCAACAATTGTTTAGTCATACTGACGAACATTACAAATAAAATTGATTTACTTTTACATTTTCTCATTTTGAAAAGTCAGTTCTCCTTTCTTTTCCTCAAACTATAAAAAAGGAGGGTCTCAGGAGAGTTTTAACTCTCCAACAATGCAAGTTAGGAAATCTGCTAATATACCAATCAAGGGCGGACGTTTAGCTCAGTGGGTAGAGCGTCCGACCCATGTATTGAGGCTGTAGTCCTCTGCGTGTCATCCCCTCTCTCTGCCCCCTTTCCTGTCTGCTCTTCAGCTGTCACTGTGAATAAATGCACAAAAGGCCAAAAATAAATAAATAAATAAATAAATAAATAATAAAAATAATATACCAATCAAGTGTATTGGGCAACTTAATATAATGAGTTGACTGGAATCTGCACAGTACATTTTTTAAACTCATTATTTCAAGTCAAAAGACTTCAAGTTAGAACTTGAAGAACCTAAAGAACTGTATAAGTTCTCAAGTGTTCTGAAAATACTTGAAAAATTAGTTGATTCAAATTCCTATTGTGAGACCAGACGATGTTTGACATATTACAGTTAATCAAAACAATAAGTTAATTATAAAAAAAAGTTCCCAGTCAATTTTCTGTCAATCAACTAATTATTTCAGCTTTAATTATGCTTTATTTCAAGTGATTATTCATTTTTCCAAAGACACACTAAATATAAAGAGGAGCAAAAAACTAAAAGTGTTATTTTAAATTTCTTTGAGATGAACTCTGAGTCATTACTTTGAGGATGAAAACAGCAGTGTGATGATCAAAGTGTCATGAAGCTGCAGAGCTGTGAGAGACATCACTGTGGATCACCTGAACATTTGTTCCTGTGCTGTGATTTCCACCTGAGGTTCATTAGAGGAACGAAAAAGCAGTTCTCCTTATAGGCCGTGAGTGTAAATGATGTAGGTACGAGACACTTTTCGTCTGGATCTTTAATATCTTATGTTCAAATAGCAGCAGGGCAGATATGCTCTCTGCTGTTTAATCCATTGCTCTGACATTTTGGAGCTAAGTGCAACTCTTCCTCTCCCGCTCCCAGGCCCGAGCACCTGTCTGGAAAACAATACCTGCTTGAATCCTTCATCACACAACTCTTAAAATCCCTCTTAATCCCTGAAATGTAGATCTTGTGTGTGTTCCAGTCCATTACATAGTTTATATGCTAGATTTCTTTGTAATGTAGTTCTACTATGTTCCAGCATATACCTTCACACAGCTTAACCTACATAAGTCCATTGATCCGTGTCTCACCAACACAACGCTAGCATGTTAAGCGTTGCCTAATCTGTCTCATGCTACCTGGATTTTCATATTGGAGGAATAATCCTGATGAAGGGGAGGGGGCAGGGGGGGCAGAGTCACCTCAGGACCTGTTTAAAAGCTTCTTATCTGAGACCTGCACTCCCACCATTTAACTAAAAGGGGAGTGATAGCCTTTCAACTCACAAGCCGCAGCTTTAATTAAAGCTGCTTGTTGGGGAGATGAAGTACGGGGTTGTGTATGAGTTGCCCCACTAAAAATCTAAAGTACATCAAACAATGCAGCTCAGTCCAGAGTGAGCGTCTTTTCATGTTCACTGTTAAAGAAGAAACAAATGTCTTCCCCTGGTTCTAAACATTTTAATCTGGGTGTAAAATGATTATTGTAAGCAAATCTAAATATTCCCAGACCACAAACTAAACTGTCAGTGGACAATTAATTAAACTATATAAGTGTAAACATAAAAACTATGCAAGTCAACTGAGGGAATTGTTAAAAACTTCATAGTGAATTAGCGTTTTACATCTCTTAAGATTTAAATACAGGCATTATGCAATTCCAGTACTGAACTGTACTTTAAGGTAGAATATGCAGGATTGGCCTCTCCTCCACAGCCCTACATACGAGAGACTAAATGGAGTGAGGGAGCACCATTTGTGAGAACAAAGCAGTGAATTAGAGAGATAAAATGTCATTTTCTGATTGTCTGACAGCTGTTACATTATGAAGCACAAATAAACTTGCCCACCATGCCAGATTCTGTATGAATACATCTGAAGCAATCCTCAGTCTGCTCTGCCCATGTGCGACAAAGTGATCCTCAGTCTGCTCTGCCCGTGTGTGCATGTGTGTAAATCTCTTTCTGCAGCTCTCACAGACAGAGAGCAGAGGAAAGAGATGAAGAATACAATGTAACCGTTAGTTGCTAAATATTTTACCTTACAGGTTAGATTTAATTTTGCCTAGAAATATAAGCTCACAAAAGAGAACATGTTGTTAAAGATTAAGTCAGATATTTCTAACCTTTTTGGCTTAAGACCCCAAACAATAAAGCAGTCTCTGTTTGGGGACCCTTGTCATGTTTCACATGTTCATGAGTTGTTAACATGTCCATCAAACAGACATTTCCCCTCTTTCGCAAAACTCTCATATAATTTTGTTGATGTGCGTTGTGCAGAATTTAACGCAGATTCAAGTCCAAAAATACAAATTCACATTGCAGAACTTTTTTTTTTTTTTCTTTCCCCGTTAATCATCTCACAACACCTCAGATTTATCTTGTGACCATTTGGAAACTCGCTTCACTTCCACCAATTACAACTGTGAAATTCTCCTGACGCACTGATGCGTAAGTGTTAACAATCCAATAACATATATATATATATATATGTATACACACACATATATATATAGTGTGAATTTATTACAGAGATGTAATCGTTCTTGTACTTTAAGTCACATAATCAAACCAGTGATTGGAACTACTTCACCATAATTGCATTACGACTTTCGGTATGTTGATGTTCCACCACATTCAGCTGGTGCACTTTTTACTCTTGTTTGCCCCTGCTTCTTAGACAGCCTGCATCCGCAACTGGCCTGCATTTTGCAGACATTTCATCACCTGATACTGTACATTATATATTAAACATAATGTCCTTTGGTTTGTTTCATTTTCTTTTTTCTTTATACGATATATTTATATTCTTGTATTATACGGTATATTTTTCACTTTTACACCTTGTGTTTCCTTGTTAAAAGGTATTCAGAGTGGAAGGCAAAGGAAGAATTTCATTGTACAGGGAAACTTCTTTTTAACTGTTCATATGACAATAAATGCTTTGCCTTTGACTTAATACTATTTCCCATCATCCACATGTCGAATCATACAGCAGTGCAGCGGTTTTATATCCTACGCCTTTCCTCAGTTCACTGATGGCAACCATGGACTACAGATTTAAACCTTTAAATGAGACTCTCTTCTGGTCCTCAGCAGTTAAATCTGGTTTTTGGACTCGCTCTAAACTCAATTTGTTGTCAGAGCGGTTGCCCTGGAAATTCCCTCTCTCTCATATTAAGGCTGCAGTTTGGTTGTACTTTTACTAACAGGAAAAAGGCATTTTGTGTTCAGTTTGTTTTACAGCTTTGATGAAATGTTATTGCTCGCTTACAGAGTTTGGCTGCAATAAGCAGAGATGGTGCTTCACTAAGCTCTTCAAATTTTAATGCACAACGGGAAATTCACGAGGAGTAACAATAATTCATAAAAGACCATATTAGCTCAGCCTGTGTCTAGTAATAGCAGTTTAAAGAGCAAAACAATTTCCACTAGGTATCAGGGGCAAATATGTGTTACTACTACACATCATTACTATGCAGTGTAACAACGATTTTAGAAAATCTTTCCAAACTGTCTCTAAGACATTCAGATATAGAATAAAGGCCTGACAGCAGATCATAAAGGAAATAGAGATCAATCCAGAACAAGATATTATAAGAAGAAAAAATAAGACTTGTAGCGAAAATTGTTTATTTTTCTTTTAGTTTCCATCAATATTCTTTTTTTGTCTTTACATAAAGCTTGTCACAAAGGAATACATACATTCATTAGGCAGGTCAAGAGAAGGTCGAATGAGAGCTAGTGGGCACCTGATTCTGTTTAATGATCTATATTTGTAAAAAGAAACAAAACAAGGCAACTCATCACAAGAGGCAAAGCCTGGAGTCTTACCTAATCTGGCAAAAGCGTGGATGAACAGAAGAGCAGAGGACAGGTAAACATGAGACAGACAGTAATCGGTTTAAACAGCCCCACAGAAAGACAGACGATAAATGCCAGTTATACTGTAGGAGTAGATAAGCAAAGAGACAGCATTTATCAGTGTTTGTTAAAAGCAGTGTTACACACAAGGCTGATTAGTAATGTTGCTACTGTGCTTTTTCTCACTGAACAGTCCTGCTCAATGACAGAAACCCTGTATGTATGTATGTATAGTTAGAAGTGGAAGAAAAGACACGTGAAAGAAATCAGAGAAGACAAAGGTCTGCGGTTTGTCCAGTTCATTGGTTGTAGAAAAGAAACAAAAGCTTTTTCTAAAAAAACATGAAATCAAGAAGTTATTGTGAAATGTGGATATTTGCTCGATAACAGTCACTTCTGCTGCAACCTGGCAGCTTTAAACTTCGACACCCTTTTCGGGGGTTGCTGGGGCGGGGGGGCGTCAGGCGCCACCTCCTCCTGTTTCCTCTCCAGGATGGTGGGCAGAGCTGGTGGAGCGATGGTCAGGTGGGGGACAGCTGAAGGCATCGGGTCCTTTTCTACCACTGTGCCTGAAAAAGCCTGCAGCACAGAAGGAAAAATAACTGTTAACAAACAGTGTTAAAGTAGCAATATGTAAGATCCTAACATTCAGTTCTGCAGTTCTGCAGTCCACATACAGAGTTGGAGGGACTGTCTGTCGATGTAAAGGTAAGCCTGTTATCATGAAAACAAAAGCCCACTGCTCTGAAAACTCACACTCTGGAGTTGGAGTTCAGTGACTACCTGCCAGACACCATTAACATATTGCTCAATTTAACAGTTATAAACATCTACTCCTTCTAAAACATTATTAATGATTTCTTAGGACTCATAAACAGACACTTGCTCATTCTGTGAACATTCCACATTAATTTGAGCGCTAATAAACGAGAAACGGGCAAATAAAAACAG